>BMAO01006474.1:0-37876 GCA_019973975.1 Trichonephila clavata
AGCTACAGTGCATTACATTGATGATGAAATAGCGGACTATATAGTTGATTTTATGAGGTGGATTATTTATGGCATCAGGAAAAGAGATAACAGCAGTTTCGAGAAGTCAAAGATATAAAGCCTCCTGTCAAACCATTCTGGACACATCAAGCCATTGATGTAGCGACAGTAGAATTTATGTATATGGTTGGAATAATTGGTTGCGTACTAGATCGCTTCATTTTATCCTCAGCGAGGGCTGGTAGAACCAGGCAACTAGTCGAAGAAATAAATTCCTTGTTGGACAGCAAGCTCTTTGTCGAATCGGAAGAGTCTGTTGACGAAGATAGAGGTTTCTTAGTAGAGCCATTGATTGAAGAAAACTGCCTTGGTGAAGGCAGGGAGAACTCCGGGGATTTTAGAGAGTTGAAATTGGATTGAGATTTGGAGTCTCTTTCTATTATGTAGGAGATTGAAGGTGCACCCGTGTTGATTTTTCGTTTTCGCATGCCTTTGCGCATTTTCCTCCGCTTGCATTGGTTACTAGATAAAAAAAGACAAATCTTAGAATATTTTACTCAATAGCAAATAATAAATAAGATAAAATAGATGTGTTCAAAAGATACAAGACTGTTACTTTTGAAGTATAAACGTGAGAATTCAGGGAAGTACAATTCGATGACCCTGAAAGGACAATCCTAATGCACACGTGGACGGGCAGACCGCCAATGATTGTGGAAGTGCCGTCGGATATTCATTTTGGACAAAATGACAGAAAAACTTTACTATTGCATGATTTTCATGGGTTACAAAAAACATCAAATAAAAAGAAAATTCGAAAAGATACCGCCATATTCCAGAACTAAGATCATACGGAATAAGAGGCTTCAGCTGTGCACTCTCTTAAGAATACCCGTTCCAGCACTGCTTTAGACAGTAGCAAAATCATTGAGAGAAGTGTGTATAAGCCCACAAGAGGATTATTTGGGAAAAGATTTAATGCAAGATATTCTTGTATCCGAATGCTAATACTTTTTATGAATAAAAGTCACATATTTTTTTAACACACCTCCGAGCATAATTTAATATTCTATAACGGAATTGAGTAATCTGCGACATTTTTAGATGATTTTATTGTTTGCATTAGAAACCATTTATTACTATCAATATATTTTTTTTGTTAATACAACTATAATACCTCAATTATTAATCGATTTATTATTTATAAGTTTTAAATTATAAGTAATTTTTTTGATAAATGTTTGCATAAAATTATAGGGAGAACAGTTTTTATAATGCATTACATAACATCTATGTTTGGTCCACACACACACAGTCAATGTATATATTAACTTTTTAAGCTAGTAAATGCTTTTATCGTTTAAGAGTCTGAGTACAAGTAAAGAAGTTTGGAATTAAAGAGTGATTTATATTTTTAGATGTTTCGAATCAAAAATTCTTAAATATGGCCTGATTTATAGATATGATGAGAATACACAAGTTGTAATGGTCTTGCCTGCGCACCTAAAGGTGTGGAAGGAAGACTAGTAATGTTCTAAATCCCTTAATTTATTTACAGCACACACCAAAACATAAGTTTGATCATCAAAGTTAAGAAATGCACCAATTAATAAATATGAAGGCAATTAACGAGCTATGCGAGATATGAGAAGACTTTAAATAATTTAGTACACTTACTTAATTTAACAGCTCTGACTTCTTAGCTATCTAATCTAGATTCAATCGCAAGTGACAGATCATCACCTTAAGTAACACAATTATCAATTACTAAATATACTCGCCTCACATTTAATTTGATTAACCACTGCTCCGTTGGCAGTCTATCCTATCTCTCTCTTTTCTAACCTGAAAGCTTAGACTACATTTAGCAGTCTTAATTTGCATGTTCACGTCCTCTTCTTCGGAGGAAGCTTTCTAATAAAATCATTTTTAAGGACCAAAAATTCCCCAAGAGGACTGTTAGTGAGAAGATCGTGGATAGATCCGTTACAAAGTATATAATTGGAAATAGATTTCTAGCTAGAAAAAGTTCTACAATCGAATTCATAAATGTAAAAAAAAAAAAAAAAGATTTCAATCTATTCATTCCGAAACGTACGCACACTCGTATTTAACTTAATAATAATTAAGTGCATTTAAAAGAGAAGGAAAAGCAAGCCTATATATATATATATATATAATTACAACTTATTAACTTTCTTTTTCGAATTTAGAAAGCACAATATAGGCTTTGAAAATTGACAACACAAGGAATTGAAAACTAACACGACAAATGATACTAAATTAACCCACTGATTCATACATGCACTTTGTTTTCTTGTATAATTTTAGAGAATTTTTGAAATCATATGTAATCAAAACGAACAAACTATCTTGAAATTGCTACAATTACAATTTTCTTAAATTAAGGCATCCGACTACCCTAAAATTGTGAAATTTGCGAAAAATTGACAATTTTTTTTTTTAATGAATTTATTTTATGGGCCATCTTATTAGCTTTATAAAAATACCAAGTTTATCATTTTACGTTCACTAAAACAAAAAACTACAAGTGATTAATAAAAGCAGATGCCATTACTTTAACCAAGATGTGTCATACTTTAAAACGCGTTTTACACGAAATGTGATTTTTTGAAAATAATCAAATGGGGTCAGCGATTGCTAAAAAAGTTTTGAACATAGTTAACTGATTTTTTTCCTGTAAGTTCTGTATAGTAGTAGAATTGTTTTAATCTTCAGATTTATCAATCACTGTTTTATTACAAAATTTACAGTCCCTTATGTGAATATAATCACTGTTTTTTCCGCAATTTCATATAATAACTGAGATAAAGTGCTCTAGTTTTTGTAAATAAGAAAATATTTCTTATCCTGAAGTTCATTTCAAAAATGAATAATATAGCAACACATTAGATTGAAAAAATTGAAAATTTGTTCATAAACCTTTGGTACAGAATGGACCGCGTTTATGTTATGTTAGGTAAATTTTTACCTATTTGTTCCCATTTTAGTAATAATAATTTCTTTTTCTCATTTTACTTTTAGCACATTTTTCTTAAAATGCATTGAAGAAATTAAAAAAAAAAATCCCCATGTCTCCTTTTTTTAAAAAAAAATTGTCACAACCAGTCGGATACCTTAAAGGCCCCCCCCCCTCTGAAAAATAAATAAAATCAGCATTGCTTTTTTTAAAAAAAATTATTCATTTTAATAGTAAAAAAAACCTAGGGCCTTTTCACACGAAGTCACTTGTGCTGTACATTAGAAAAGGAACAGACAGTCGGGAGCTAGTTTTGAATAGAAATCCTGTGAGTCCCTTCACACGTGGTCCTCTGACACTCCCCAAGCAACTTGAATAAACCTATGCTCTCATTCCCACTGGTTGATTCAACTATAAACGATATTGGGGTAGCTATGCTCTTCACATGCATCTACTTGTGTAATGAAAGTGAAAATAGTTTTTTTTTTCCTTTTTCGGATTCAATCATACGATCAGTCTGGCACTCCCTTTTCAGTCAACTTTGAGTCAGCGTGTGAAAGGAATTCTCCTCTCTTCACACTAGAGGAGTGGTGAGAGAAAACAAAGTTTACAGGCAAAAAAATTGCCTCATGTGAAACCGCTTTAAGTCTTCTATATTTAGGCTACATTCAATATATTTTCAAGAAAATATTGCACATTGAGACAAAACCTTGTTTCGAAACGCAGTTATTCCATATACATGTAAGTATGAATATATACAATAGAATTATCCTGCATAAGAATGGATATATTTAGGAACGTCTTAAGGCATGGTCCTACTGGGCTCAGGGCCTGCGCCACATTGGGGGCCTAGTCTTGTTCTCGACTCATCTTTAATAAGATCACGATTCGAATAATTTCAATAGTCAAATGTTATTTCCGGTTGTATTCTCCGAAAACCTGGAAATTTCGGACGGTATGTCAGTGAGTGAGTGAGAGAATATTAACGTCGCACTGATTAGCAACACGAGGGCTTTTGGCGACGGTCCGCGTAATTTCGGACGGTATGTCAACTAGCTACTTGAGATGACCGTCGTCTACGTATAGGGTCCAGCCTATCATAATTATTCATGCAGTCAAAAGGCGGCAGTCGGTCTAATCGGTTTGTGCGATAGTAAGATGCACATTTATTTGTGTAGGGTTATTGTTTGTATAAGAGAGTTTTTTACAACGTATGCTATATTATGTCGACTTTCAAGGGTCATAGGGGGCCTGCATCTGTGTAGGTACCTAGGGCCTACATCTGTGTAGGTACCTAGATCTACATCTGTGCAGGTACCTAGATCCTACATCTGTGTAGTACCTAGGGCTACATCTGTGTAGGTACCTAGATCCTACATCTGTGTAGGTACCTAGAGCCTACATCTGTGTAGGTACCTAGGGCCTACATCTGTGTAGGTACCTAGGGCCTACATCTGTGTAGGTACCTAGGACCTACATCTGTGTAGGTACCTAGAGCCTACATCTATGTAGGTACCTAGGGCCTACTTTTGCGTAGAGGCCCAGGGCCTCAAGAAGTCTTAAAGTATCAGACTACCCTAAAATTGTGAATTTTGCCAAAAATTGACAAATTTTTATGATTTTATTTCATAGGCCAGCTTATTAGCTTTATAAAAATACAAAGTTTATTATTTTCCGTTAACTAGAACAAAAACTACAAGTGTTTTAGTAAAAGCAGATGCCTTTACTTTAAGCAAGATGTCATGCTTTGAAACAGGTTTTACTCGAAATGTGTTTTTTTAAAAAAATATTCAAACGGGGCCGGAGATTGCTAAAAAAGTTTTGAAAATAATTAACTGAAATTTTTTGTGTATTTTCTGTATGATAGTAGAAGAGTTTTAACCTTCAGATTTATCAATCACTGTTTTATTGCAAAATTTACAGCCCCTTATGTGAATATAATCACTGTTTTTTTAAGTAATTTCATATAATAACTAAGATAAAAAGCTCTAGTTTTTGTAAAAATTAAAATATCTCTTATTCTGAAGGTCATTTCAAAAATGAATAACGTAGCAACACATCAGAATTGGAAAATTGAAAATTTGTTGATAAACTGTTGGTACATAATGGGTCCCGTTTATGTAATTTTTTGTAAATTTTTCAGAGTTTTTTCCCATTTTAATAATAATAATTTCTTTTTCTCTTCTTAATTTTAGCATATTTTTCTTGAAATGTACTAAACAAATCTAAAAACAACAAAAAAATCCCCATATCTCCATTTTTTTAAAAAAAAAGTTGACGTCCCTGTATGTATTAGAATTATCACTTGAATATTAAGAATAAACACTTGATTAAAGTTTTGTGGTGCTTAATATCGCAATATCAAATTAAAGAATTCCTAATAGATACGCTATTCCATTTAACTTTACAATATCGGCAAAATCCTTAATATTTGTTGCCTTAATTTTAGAAATAAAAACTTGTGTTAGATTTCTGCTAATAGAAGCTTCAAAATAAATGCAGTTTTAAAAAGTTAAGTTTTCAAAATATTTAATTTAATTCATGAATCAAATTATGATTTTTCTTGTTGAAATTCCAGCTCTAGTCTTCACAGCACATCTAACTTTATTTTTTGGAAGAGGTGGAGGGTTAAGATATATATATATATAGTTTTTATACCAATGCTGAATTTTTTTAAAGAATATTTGACTCAACATAAAAAATATCTTCTAATTTTTTTGCATTCTCCCTCTTCTGACCTTTCAAAAGCCACGCATGCGCATAAAAAAAAAAAAAAATCTCCAAATTTTAGTTTTTTATTCTAATTTACTAACTATACATGAAAAAAAGAATCTAAT
Organism: Trichonephila clavata; assembly: GCA_019973975.1. Classification (NCBI taxonomy): domain Eukaryota; kingdom Metazoa; phylum Arthropoda; class Arachnida; order Araneae; family Nephilidae; genus Trichonephila; species Trichonephila clavata. The sequence goes on from BMAO01006474.1 coordinate 5,818, forward strand.
CCTCAAAAGTTTTACGAAGTTTCGTGTGCTATTTAGTATGTCGAAAATTAATAAAACTATAAGAATATGTATGCAGTTTTCTAAAATTAGAGATAGTGATAACCCTTAAATTTATTTAAGTTGTTTTTTGTATAAGAAATGACAGAATTTTAATTAGATATAATTCATCAATCGTGGCCTTTAGAGCACTCAATCTGCAGTTTTGCAGTGATCATTTTATTAGCAATATCTTAGGTTCATAACGAAATCATAGGAATAAATTGAATACCGTCTTATTACTCAAATGAAAAAATTCACGAAGAATAAAACGTAAGGCATTTCTATTGGTGGATTTTTTAGCTCAGCATGAGTTTCCTTTTTTCTTAATATAATAAGAGCTAGTTCATATTAAATAATACTTAGAAAAGATCAATAAGAAATATAAAAAATGCTATCCCGAACCCAAAGCTTCATAATATATTAGAATAATTATGATCATTTTATTCGGTAGATGGCGCCTTTATCGATTGAATATTCAATTCATAAATTTTTGGACAAAACAATCGGATAATAAGAGAAAGTTGTAAATGAATTTAGTTTTTTAGGAAAACGAATTTAAAAAATTACTTTTTCCTGTCAAACTTCGGAACTTTAGACAAAAATTAGTTTCTCCAATTAAAATTGACGAGTGAGAAATATATATTATTTAAATTGAGAGAAAACACTTATTTGTCTCTCTTATTTAGTTTAATTTAAAAACTATTTTTTTTTATTTCAGAACTGTATGATAAAACTATTCAGAATAAACAGTTGCATATGAATTCAACAACTCCTACAAATTTTTTACAAACAGGTATATGAATTTTTTCAATTCTTATTTTATCCAGGTTAAGGAATAGTATATTTAGCAAATTTGTTTAATAAATTTTAGAAACATTCAGTTAATTCACAGGTTCTCAACGTGGGCGTTTGAGGCTTTCAGGGGGGCAGTAGAAGACTCAGAAAATTAGGGGCATTGAGATGGCACGGAGGGCTTAGGCAGATTAACCAAATATAGTCTAAAAAAAGACTTTAATAGCTAATTCAGATCCGCAAGTACAAAAAAATGGGGCTTTAGAAAAATTAAATTAAAAAATATATTCTTTTTGTAATAGGATATTTTTTAAAACTTAACTCTTGTTTTCACATGTATTATGTACTTTTATTTCTCTAGAGTAGGAGGAGGCGGTATCGAAATATTTACTAGAAAAGGGGGGTGCCAGTTCAAAAAAGGTTGGGAACCTATGAGTTAATTGAATAAATTTAAATTTTATCACACATTTAAATTTTTGTTCAGACATTTTTTTTGTTGTTGTTCAGTTTCTTCTCGACCTTTTTGTTTCGAACAGGACGAAATTTAGAATTTCAAGGTTACAGATTGAGCTTTCACATCCAACTGAAACACTGGAGATATGCATAATATTGTTTATAAAAGAAGGAAAAAAATTGTTTGCATTAAATATTTTTTAAAAAAAATTCCTTTCTTACTTTTCGTTATTTTCGAACATTTATTTCCCTCAATTTTTCAGAATTTTGTTTTCCCTAACATGAATTTAAAAGTAATTAAGTTTTCTATTTGAGGCAAAAGTACGCAATGGAATTTCTTTTTCGACATATAAGTGTTTTGGAACACCGAATTATTTAATTTTGAAAGTTATTATATATTATGTACATCTCATACTATTTTTACATTATTAATAAGCTTTAAGGCATTTTTATTTTTCAAAATAGCTTATGCTGAGTAGTAAAAAAAGATTTTACAACTTTTGGTATCGTTCATTCGTTTTCCCAATACCGCGCCTTTGTAAGTTAGGTTTTAATTCTAATTTTACTCTTTTATGCATATCACGGCAATGCTTAGTATCCGACGAGAGCTTGAATTAAAAAATTAATTCAAGCGTCCACACAACTTTGGTAACGATGCCACTAACAGATGGTGCCACCATGAAATGGCTCCCGAGTTTGAGGACTTGCCGTGTCTGCAAAAGCTAAGCCGCAAAAATGCAGCTCCAAGGGAAAACAAACAACTCTTTTATGCCTCTCAAAGTGTATGTGTGAAATGCGACCCTATGTTTCATAGTAATCTTTACTCGTATGGGTGGGTATGGATTTGAATTCTTGGGTCTTCATGATTTTGAAGATCGACTATCCTTTCGACATTTTTCTTGGTTGTGGTGTTTTTCATTCCTCCACATTATTTTATTCTGATTTTATAGCATTTCATTTCTTCCCGGTAAGTGATTATCCTACCGGCTTTCTGTAATGTAATGACATTTTGTGTATTGTTATTGTGGCAGTTAAAAAAGGCTACATTATATCAAAGTTTATTTAAATTTAACACCAGGAGATTTACTTTTAGCATGCTCTTCGATCAAGTACCAAAATACAAGGAAGGGAATTTTTCCTTTTCTACATTTAAAAACAGGTGAAACAGGGGAAAATGTTATCTAAAAAATATAATCACGCGTTCAAGTGAAAAGAAATATAAATTATTTTTAGAAACTACATCATTGCTTAAGACTCTGAAGTATGCCGTTATTGCCGATAAATGCAAACATTTGGATATTGGCTAGCGGTAGAAGTGCTATACAATATCTACAGGCCTACAATTTACGATAAACCTGACCAGGATATTATAATATTTCTTCCTGGACATGGTCCTAGCAAATCGATATGCCTTCACAGTGCAGTGGCGCACACAAGGGGAAGGGGGTCCTCGGGTCCGGAACTCCCCTACCCCCCAATGTCCTTGATTTTTTTCGATTGATTATAAACCTTTGCATATATTACATAAAATTTAATAAAGTATTTGTTATTAATAATTAATTTGGTTAATTATAGCTAATTAATTTTCAATAATTATTTTTTTACTGTTTTTTGTTCCTGAAAATCGACAAAAAAAAAATCAAAAAATATGTTAGGCGGCGTATTGAAGAATGAGACGAAAATAGTGGACTTTCGATCGTGTTCCCCCCCCCCCCTCACTACCTTGAAAAATTTCTGAGTGCGTCACTGCTTTAGTGGCTCCCTTCCCACGTTGGGGTCTGCGGTAACGAGACTGCAGATACACTTGCTAGAAATGGATGTCATCTTCAGATCCCAAACTCTGCGGATCTACCCCGGTATGCTGCCATCGTGTAATGGCCCCAGGGCTGACCAATAGGCCTTGGCAGAGGCTTAGAAATGTACATTTGAGACCTATGAAGTTCCAGAAGGGTGAAAGGATTTTTCCTCCGCGTTCCTGTTCCCTCCCTCCCTGCCAGCCATTCTCATCTTCTTGCTTGTCTACTGAAGGTATCTGATGGCTGGACAGGAGAGGATTTTCGAACTACTTGTTTGACGAAGTCTTTTGGGCCTGGTGTAGGCTTTCCTACACCGGGAGGAATAAGCAACAACAACAACATCATTGTTTAGTGAAAAGTTTAAGCCGCAAAAGTAAGGCACGGGCAAGCTATTATGATATTCTATTACTAGAAATCGCCAATAAATCTACCAAAAGTTCAAAATTCAAGGTTTATTCCTTTTAATGATAAATTACTAATAAATCTCACAATATATAGGTATTAATCCTCCATTGCGGAAAAATAGAATAGATTAGAATTTTAAATAAATATTAGGTTATTGCATGTATACATAAGTAAAGATTTTTATTTGTTGAGCAGCTAAATCACAAATGAGAAAAATTACGAAAACATACAATGCATTTAATAAAGGAAGGGAGGACCAACCTATCGCCCCACTTGTAAGGAACCTCAAAGAACTTTGTATTTAACTAAAATTTCTTAAGTATTCATTTTTTATTGCAAAGGAATTAATAATTATTCGGTTGTTAAGCAATTGAGTGAGTTTTTTAGCTTCCAAAACATTTAACCATTCATGTATCAGGATAATTGAATTGTATAACTCCCCAACAAACAAGATGACAAAAAGACTAGAAGTTGAGAGCGGATATAATTTGTCTAGGCAGCTGCTTTCTACAAATAAATGAAAATTATTGCATTTAAAAAGACTCAGAAAAAGGTTCGTCCTTGCAAAATTACATGATGACTTACGCATTGAGCAAATATCATTAATTTACGACATCCGTCAAAATAGCTCCAAAAAAGAGATTCTTTTTTGTCTATACCTTAAGAATGTTTTCATGTTATTGTAAATTAGTCATAGGAAGTTATGTGTGTTGAAGATTCTGTAAAAATATTGCTAACATATTGTTATTCTTACATCTTATTTTTTTTAAACCTTAAAAATCAAAGAGATAAACTACTGTAATATAAGAAATAGTATTTTCAAAGTAGCCTTTCTTTTCTATATATCTCCTGATACATTTTACATTAGTACTAAATAAAATATTCTAAATTTCAGAATACAAGTACAATGTATCTACCAATATGTTAAAAAATTCAAGATGGCGAATTGAAAGGAACATTAAGGTTCTCATCTAGCGGCCATTTTGAATTTGTGAACGTAATGTCAATTCAAAAGAAATCAGAGTTCCCTGTAGTTTGAGTTAAATTCTTGACGGTCACGTATTAAATACAGTCGCGTATTCTCTATTGAATTCAAAACTGACATGAGAGTTGTACTTGTCGCTAGTTATAAAATTTAGATAAAATTTTAAATTTAGTTATTGAGTAAAAATGTCCACAAGGATTAAAATTCTTTTAAAAGTTTTTTGAAAATTAAAAATTCTTATATTAACGTGCACTTTTAAATCAAATTCATTCTGTTTACCCATGTACGTTATTATTGTTGAAAAATAAGGAAGTTTCTGTAAAACAGCAAAAGTTGGCAACAGTGGAGAGCACAAACTGATTGGCTGGAAACACGTGATTGTATATATCATGTGACTATGACGTCATATGAGTTCAGTCCATTACGTAAACGAATCCAAAACAGCCTATAGTGACAGAAGCTTTATTTAAATATACCAAAAAAAGGTATTTTGTTAAATTTTTTTATTGCGAGCATTATCAGTAAAGCTTCCGGCATTAAACATGAAAATAAAATTATCCAATCCTTTTTATGGATTTGCTATGAGGACACAAAATGAAAAATGTTCGCAAGTCTGAAAAAGATATTAAGTGTGTACAAAAACTTCTCCATTTAATTTTGGCGTTGCGAGCGTTTCTGGAATTCTTAATGCGTTGCTAGGTATGACTGTTGATGTGTGACGAATTTACAGAAATGTTCATAATAAAAGTGATTATTTTGCTCATCGAAAAGTATGTGGACCAGGATTTCTTTTGGATTGTGTAATGCATATAATACCGAGCTAAAATTAAGATTAAAAAAGAAAATATATATTATTTAAAATTTTATTATTGATTATTATTATTTTTTTTTTTGCCAATGGCCTTTCAGTTATAAGATATCTTGAATGGATAAATCAATAGATGTACCTATATATATATAAAGACTGGAAAAACGTGCTAAGATTTGACCTCCAGTGAATTGAATGAAACTTTTTTTTTCACGGTTGAGCAACTTGTCGACCTTTTTTTGGCAACGGAAAAAAAAGCTGTTCACTTGCGAGAAATGAACCAGAACATTTTATTTCAAAATTGTTTACACAGTTATTAATATGGATGCGCATGTGTAAATAGTCATAAGATAAACGGTTAAGGAACTGGATTTAAAAAAAAGAATTTTTATTTTGCAGTTTCTCTAAAAACATTCTTCGACATTGACAAATTAATTGTTTTCACAGATTCTGCAAATACAAGGAAGCTATATGTTTTTCAGCAATCATTTTCAATTCTGGAATGTAACTCGAATTTCACTGTTTTCTTAACCCCTTAACTCGCACTTATCTTTAAAAAACAGGCGTCAAAAATCCTTTTTTTTATCTAAGAAAACCCATTTTAGAACCTTGTTTTTGCAAAAAAATATGAATCAATCAAAATGTTTGCTTTAATTTTGGATTTTCATCCACATTGCAGATTGCAATTTTTGTACGTACATCAACTTTTTTACCTTCTTTTCGAATAGCTGATTTAAAAAACTAATTTTAACATTAAAAATATTTATTTATACTTTTTCAACAGGAAGAATAATAATTGTAGCATTTATTTAAAAAAAAGTATGCCAAATGTGTCTTTTGTGTGATATATTTGGACTTATGCATGAGAGACTTGGGCATTGACTTTACGTGATGAGGAAGCTTTAGGAATTTTCGAGAGAAAGATCTTACGTTGCATTCTTGATGGGTCAAAGTGAATGGATTATTGAAAAGATCTAATTTAGAGCTCTATGAAATTTACAAACAATCTGATATTGTAAAATTCGTCAATTTATAGAGTTTTATATGGGCTGGTAATCTGGCTAGAATAAATAAAGATCGTTGAAACAAAAAATTCTTTCTGGCAAAGTCAATGAGAAACAAACCCCTGAGCAGATACACCACTAAGGTAAATTAATTTATCGAAACAGATCTTATATATTCTCAGAGGTTAAAAATTGGAAAACAGTTACAAAAAGTAAAGATACCTGCAGAAGACTTCTGGAGAAGGCAAGGATCCCTCCAGGGCTGTTGAACCATTGAAGATGATATATTTGGAAGCAAGGTGCTCACATAGCCTAACACTACAATTATTACACATGTAATGACTCTTTTCTCTCTTTTCCTTTTAGCATAACACACAGCACATTATCTATATATAGTGAGAGCTTCTTTCTTTGTTGTTGGTGGAATAAAACTGGAAAAAAGTAGCGTTCCCTTTGTCGTAGATTCTAAAAGATTTCAGTCCACCCGATTTTTTTATATTTGTATAGCTCTCTCTGTGATAAATTTGTATAAGTCTTTCTACTAATTTGCTTCTGAAATCTAAATATTTTTTCACATCAATTTTTTTATGAAAAATATGCGTTTCAAAAAAGCTGATTTCTAGCGAATGAAAAAAAAATACTTTTAATAATATTTATCTTAACTTAACTCAGTGGCGCAACAGCCCATGAGGGTCAAGGCCTACTGTGCCCTACTCAGTATACGAAACCTTGGACCCTGAGGTGCATGAGCAGGTGTTTCGGCCATGTGGTCTGCCTGACGCGAAAATCCTCAACGTTAAGTTCCCAAGCAAGTTTGGTACTCATTTTTTTGACCCACTGAAGGGATGAAAGGTTAAGTCAACCTTACCCAGCCCGTGGTTTGAACCTAGGACCTGTGGTGTGGAAGCGCGATGCAATAACCACTCAGCCACTGGGCTTCAATATTTATCTAAATTTACGAAATCATGACGAAGGATCACAGTCACTCTCACGAGTGCAAACGCTGCTCGCTTATATTCGAGTATGAAATAATAGCATAAAATATAACCCTTCTCGAATTATTTCGATTGTGCACAGTTTGGCCTGTTTAGTGTGATCGAATTAACTCGATCACTCACGACATGGGGTTAGTTATTTTTAGAAATATTGCATTGATTTGAATGCAATGAAATGCATTCTGAAAATACAGAAACTGAAACCTGTATGATGGAACTGAAAATGCATGACTGGAAATTTCCTTTGATTTTAGGAAATATATTTTTATACATTTCTTAAGGTATCAAGACTACTTGCGACAACTTTTTTTAAAAATGGAGGTATGGGGATTGTTTTTTGTGTGGTTTTTAGATTTGTTTAGTACATTTTAATAAAAATATACTAAAATTAAGAAGAGAGAAAGAAATTATCATTACTAAAATGGGAAAAAATGAGTAAAAATGTACAAAATTAACATAAACGCGGTTCATTCTATACCAAAGGCTTATGAACAAATTTTCAATTTTTCAATTCTGATGTGTTGCTATGTTATTCATTTTTGAAAAGCCCTTCAAGAAAAGAGATATTTTAATTTTTACAAAAACTAGAGAATTTTACCTCAGTTATTATATGAAATTGCTTAAAAAAACTGATTATATTTACATAAGGTACTCTAAATTTTGTAATAAAACAGTGATTGATAATTATGAAGGTTAAAACAATTCGACTATTATACAGAAAAATACACAAAAAATTTCAGTTAATTATGTTCAAAACTTTTTGAGCAATCGCTGACCCCGTTTGATTATTATCAAAAAATCACATTTCGAGTAAAACGCGTTTTAAAGTATGGCATCTTGCTTAAAATAATGACATCTACTTTCAGTAAAACACTTGTAGTTTTTGTTCTGGTAAACGGAAAGTAATAAACTTTATATTTATATAAAACTAATAAGATGATCTATAAAAACACCATAAAAAATGTGAATTTATGGCAAAATTCACTATTTTAAGGTAGTCGGATACCTTAAAGTTGGAAAACGTCAGACGCAAAATATTTCAGATATTTTCAGTAATGTAATGAATTCACTGAATATACCTAAGAAAATTCTTCTTTCTGATAGAATGAATTTTACTTTTGAAAATGGAAATAAAAAAGTGAATTTGTTGAAAAAAATTTTTATATACCGGGGGTGTGCGAAAAGTATGTCTATACACTTTCAAATATTAGTTATAAAAAACAAACAAAGAGATATTCACTTCTGGTTTTTTAAAATTCTATCAAGAAGTTTTTTTCAATGCTTTGCTGCAAGATTTCAATATGCGCACTAATAGATGTGGGCGAAACATCGAATCTAAACGAGATTTGTAGCCTCGTTCTATGGAGCATTGCACGATCAACAATCTAAATGGCCACTGTAATGAGACTTCATTTCATCAGCTTTTTAAATGAAGATTGGTAAATGGTGTTTTTCACGTGTCCCTACAAGAAGTCTAAAGGTGTAATTGCCACATACTATTAGACTTCCTCGTTCCCTCCATGGCCCGGGGAACTATTTATCATTTCCAAACTCCAGAGTGGTGGTGCCCCTATTTTGCTGCTCATATGTTACAGATTTAAATTCAATAAACCATAGTACAGCTCTCGCTTGTTCCTGCGGTGAAGCCATTTTGAAACGAGAATGTTGCAAACCACTCTGAAATTTAAGGGAGAAACAAAAGGAATGTTTTATACCAGGGGTGGGCAGACTTTTCCAGGGTGCGGGCTACTTCTAATTCTTTCAAGGAGTTGCGGTCCACCCAGTGTCAGTGGCGCACACAAGGGTGGGGGAGAGGTCCACGGGTCCGGACCCTCACTCATAACCCTTCATTTTTTTCCGATTCATTATAGTCCCTTTTATGTAGTATGCAAAATGTAATTAAGTATTTGATATTAGTATTTTTTTAAATTTATTAATGTTATTTATTTATTTGGTAATTTATTTTTTTGCCGTTTTTTGTTCCCGACAATCCATAAAATCAAAAGAAAATGAGTTTGGCTGCGTATTGGGATATGATACGAGAATGGCAGACTTTCAACCCTCGATCCTCTTCCTTTTAAAAATTCTTGAATACGCTACTGCTCAATGTCGTAGGTGTGGTGAGGTGAGGAAAAGGTTATTGTTATAACTTAATAATAAGTACGGAATATGTACATATACCCACACAATTAAAATAAAAAAAAAACACTTTTAAAACCACGTTTAAGGCAAAACGTAAGATACAAATTTAATAATAATAACCTTAAATAGAATTATATGAAATGATACCTTTATCATGAAACAATTCAAAATACATTACAAAAATAAAACATTTTCATCTAAAGTTAGTTTTGTTGTTATAGTCAGCAGAAGGCTTAGTCTGCGTACTGCCAGCCAATCTTGAATTTTCCGTTTATAATTACTAACTGGTAATATTTTCAGGCGGTCACCCCAAAATGTCTTGGCGGTCCACCGGTCGTTCGCGATCGACGTAATGCCCACCCCGGTTTTATACCATTGGAAAAATTAAACTGCCTCAACTTGGAGAACCACAAGAGCCATTAAAATATGCTTCCTAGATATACTGCGGAATCAAAACATTTCCTATATAACATCAGGAAATACAATTCATGTTTCTAAATGACATTTTTATTTGGAGAAATGTGCATTTGTAAATACCTCTGATTTAACGGAAATATCCATAAGCATTGTAAAACTAACCCATTGCCCTCGAGGAATCCAGAGTAGAGTCATTTAAAATTTATCTTCAAACTTGAGATCTCCACTTTGAAGACAATATAAATAGTCTTAGTTCATAACATTAAAGACAAAAATAAACTGTAATAACTTCAAGTATTTGGTTAATCAGTTAAGGAAAGTTTTGTGAATATATATTTATATATATTTTTTAATAAAAAGTCTTAGATGCAAATATTTAACCATACTAAAACATGTGCTTTCTCTTTTTTTTCTTTTTAATCAGACTGAGCCACAGCAACGCGTGCCAGGGTGTAACATAAAAAAACTTAAGTAAAATTCTCTTAGATAGTTTATTTTTAATTAACTTTTGAAATGTAGTCCTATATTTTAGATACATATTACTGTATATTAATTCTGTATTTCAAATACATATTACTGCATTCAAGCAAATGCAATATTATACATTTGAGAAAATAATTTATAATTCCATTAAATTAACATAATGCTTACGAATTAGCATAACTATAAATTTTTTATTAACTTTGGCAATTTGTAATTTGGCCATGCCTAATTTCTATGATTATTTTTTTATAATTGAAAAGCAGATTTTTCCTTTTTCAACTGTCTTAAACATGTCATGTTTTCTTCAATTTCGGTGCAATTTGGAAAACATGGAAACGGTTTACTATTTAGATACATGACGAGCACATGGAACTCTAGTGCATTTCGCAAATTGAAAATAAAGCAATAAATAGTTTATCACTTTCCCATAAATGTATCGCAATAAAAGTTTTATCTTGATGAGTTACTGTAACAGCTATCACATGACCTTAAAATAAACTGAAGTGAATGTATGATTAAATCATGGAAATAACTAGTTAAATTTAGGTTGGTATTCATTAAGTTCATTTTGAATTCCTTTAAAAACATTAAAAACTGTTAATTGGTTTAAAAATATATCGCTAACTAAGTCACTTATTAACCCCTTAGCTGGTTTGCCCATATACCATACGGGCTACCAAAAGCTAGCCACAACCGGTTTGCCCGTTCGTGGTACGGGCACTAATATTTTCTTCTTTCTATCTTTGATTTGTACATACTTTTAATTCTTATAGGGAGATTATTAGTGCCAGGGTTTTTAAGAGATGCAGTTTGTCCATAGTATTGGACAAATTCATCTGAGATTTTCTTTGTGGTGAAGGAGAGAAATTTTCCTTGAAGGCAGGAATTTAAATTCTTGAAAGTATTCCATCAGAACAAGGTTTGGCCAGACAATGCGCGATTTGTTGCGTGAGAAGAAATGAAAATGGGAAGATAATCCCCCCCCCCCAAAAAAAACCCCGATATTATCTCTTTGCCCATTGTAATGTAAGACTTAGTATTACACCATGCTTCAAATTGTGTGTTGTGACGGATCTGTAAGCGACCTTCTCACTAATCCTCTTGGGGAAACTTTAGGGCTAGCATTCGCGTTAATTCACAACCATCCCTTTCAAGAAGAAACCCTGATATGGAGATGAATTTGACTATATAAAGTCAGGGTTTTGTAATTGTAAGATAGAAGGAGCGGAGAAACTGTTGGGGGCTTACGAAGGTGAGATTTAAATTGACTTTCACAACTAGAGTTAAGAACGGAGTTTGCCCCTATACTAAATTAGTGGATTGGGAATTTATAGTCTAAGATAGATTAGGTTAAATTAAACCGATTACTTGCGCTTGTTCACTTAGGGTTTATTGCTTTCTTTATATCACTCCTAGGGCATCTCCTCTTGTGGTTAAACTTGTCGTTAATCAGTGGGCTTGAATGATAATAAAATAATAATTATTATGGAAGTTTCTGGTCATGCTTTGTTTCCCCCCACACCCTCAGGTAGGCAAAACGGCGAGGGAGTGACTTCAATGGGAAGTCGCTCACAATGTGCATATATATGTATGTATGCTCACACAGACAAAATCCTCAACCATTTGAAAAAAAGGTTCGAGCATGAATTTTTTTTTGAAAGTATGAGAAAAATTCTTTTAAGACACATGAAAAATTCTTCATAGCATACAGAGTGCATTTATACCAAGCATTTAGGTGTTTATAAAATAAAAAATAGAGTAAAATCTTTAAAAATTAAAATTAAAATAAAATTTTTCCATTTTCTCATTTTATTAAGCATTATGCTTAGTTATATACAATAAAAAATGTGCCTTTTTTGGCACATTTTGGGCAAAAAAAATTGACCATTTAAGGTGTTAAACAAAGTTAATGTAAAGTAGCTTTAGTGATCTTAAACACAGAGGCCCAAATTAAATGATAAAAGCAAAGAAAACAGAAATAAAAACAATTTTATAATTTTTATATTGCTGTGCATGAAGTTACATAAAAAAATCGACTTTATTTCGTAGTTCTAAAAACTTAAAATTGAAATCGAAATACGCTGTCTTTTTAAGTACAATGCTTACTACACAAGGGGCAACGATTGCACAAATGTAAAAGAATCAGAAGAAATATTCTATTATGCCCATACATCTGCTAGAAAATGAAATGATAACAAAAAGGCTTCATATTGATGAATGAACAATCGTTACGAAGCTGCCAAATAAAACGTATACATTTCCACTGACAATTTTATTGTTTTAAGACAAGTCTGAATGTATTGTTTCGTAATGTGTTCATGAATCATCGCGAGACAGAATGCTTGATGTGTAATGAGTCTAAAGTGAGGTCCATAATTATTGCTTTTCCACTATTCTTGCGGTTTAAAATAATTATTTAACTTCCAAAAAGAAAATTGAAAGCTAACAATTTTTTTAAAATTCTGTATAATATAAAAAATAACAATCCTAATTAAAAAAAATTTTTCTTTTTTCTTCTATTTTAAGAATAGAGAGAAATTCTTCATTTTATAATTTATACAGTAACTGGTAATTCGCAGACAGTTAAAAAAGAACACTAATAAAGATTATTTGCAGACGATTGTTTATTGCCTAATATTATGTGTCAAGTAAATGTTAATCAAAATAATAAAAAAATATATATTATTCTATCTCATATAAAATTATACAAATGAATCTAATTGCAAAAGCTACCACTGTTATCGCACATATTATACTTCATTTTGTACACTGCTGGCCACCGTAAATGCAACACCAAGAAAGACAAGAGATAGCACAACAAAATATATTTTGTAGATGACATGTTGACCAAGTATCAAATGATTAAATTTATAGACTTCTGTGAAGTGTGGTTCCTGCCAGAATCAGTAGCCAGAGTAGCCGCCATTGTTGGAGATCACCGCTGCCACACGCCTCGGCATTGATTCAAAGAGACTTTGGATATGTTCTTGGGGTACAGCAGACCAAGAAGCTTCCACACGTTGTCAAAGTTGATCTGGTGTGGCAGCTGGGGGGTGTAATATGGGTCATTCGTTGAGCAACCATGGACCACATGTTTTCTATCGGCGAAAGATCCGGAGAGTGAGCCGGCCAGGGAAGCAATTCAATCTGGTGATTGACGAAGAATCTTTGGATAATGCGTGCCACGTGTGGTCGCGCATTATCCTGTTGAAATATGGCTGTGGCAGGGCTGCAAAAAGGGCTGATTTTGCAGGGGGCGTCCTAATGTTCTCCGTTACGCCACTGGAATAGTGGTATGCAAAATATCGTCTATAAAACGGCATTTTGGAACAGATCAAAAATCCTCTTATCAAATAAGTAAACCACAGCAAAAATAATTAATTGCTTAGAAACCGTTTGGCATCTGACTCCAATTCAGCATGCATTCTACTAAAATTAGCATCTTACAATCCTAAAATAAGTTATTTGTCATCCAATCTGCAACAACAGAAGTCACTCTAATGTTACTTTATTTGAATTACACGTATAACTATAACATTTACAACTGTATAGTGCGAAAAGTATTTGTTCATAGTAATTATAAAGAGTTTTATTAGTATTTAGTTTTATTATCTTCCCAAAAATATCACAAGTCTAAATTATTTAATATCACGTCTGTATCTCATTAAAAACTTCTTTAGAAAAAATGACGCGTTGATCCATAAAGGTTCGCCACCCCTGCTATAGATAATATGAAATTAGATCAATAAATAAATTATGTAAAACTGTCTCTTTTATTTTACCTTATATTTATTATTTTTAAAAATGAATGCAATAATTTTAAAAAGGTGCTGCCCTCCCGTATTTGTTCCTGCTACTTGGCCCGCGAGCCCCTTTTCAGGACCGGCCTGTGATCTTTATCTTATTTACAAAGTAGTCTATGTGTAATGCCGGTCGGTTCCTGCTTCCCTCTGAAACCCCTTGTCTACCCTCAGACCCGGTTAGGTGTGTGGGAGAAACTGAATAATCAGTAGACATGATTCACTCTAATTATTTTATTGTCACCAAAATATTAAGCAGACACAATAACAATCTAATTAAGATAACAGATCAGATAGTAGAGCGCGGAGGTGAGACTTAATAGCCTAGGGATAATAATACGGACCCTCAACTGATTCCCCGATAACTTAAATTAGCTCAATATCAACTACGTAGCACACTAATAAGCTAGAATCTATTTAAATAAGGATCAAGATACCTGTACTTTTATGAAGTTGAGTCCTACACTTGAACCTTGAAGGCGATCCTTATCTTGATTTAATCACCATCGATTGATCCACTCTCAGTAATGTTCCATTGATAAACTCCAAATGCACTTAATAATTCCACGATCCTTCACTCTTCAACTAACCAAATAACACTCGCTAACTAACACTTGCCAACTAACTCGCCAACTAACTTACCAACTAACTTGCCAACTAACTTGCAAACTCACGAACTAACTCTTAAAACTCGCGAATGCAGAATTTATAAAAAATACTTCATTTGCATAATCACGCTTCCTTCACTCAGCGAAAGTTGGTTGAAATAAATATTTTTCTTAAAGAGTCCTGAAGGGGTTAGTAGAGCCACGTATAGTTCCGTCGCACATGGACCAAAAGGAACGAAAGTCCATGTCTACTGGTTAAATGATCTCGAAATAGACATAAACTTCATTAAACAAGCTGTAAAGTGGATTTAAAAAAAATGAGGGTTAGCTAGAAATGAAAAGGGGAACTTAAATGTTCTTCAACTATTTCACATTAACTTAATTGGGTCACGTGCGCGAAATCATTTTTTCTCTAAACAATAATAAATGATGAATGATATCTGAACGGCACATTGAAAATATGAAACTCTGTTCAAGAAAGATGTACTTAATTTTTTTCCCCTTCGAATAATTGAAATACACGTGAAGAATTTTAAGAAAGTTGTGTAATCTGTAATTTAAATTCTATGCGTGACTCAAAATACACCGAACATAGTTTAGAAATAATAAACCTGCTCAAACGAAGCCGATGTTTTCAAATTGATATTCGGGTTCCGTGCGTTCTAAAGTTAAATAGAACAATGAGCGGAATACTAAGGGAAAAAGAAAGAATTGTATTCTGTATTCAGTCAAATTAGCTGTTTAAAATTCCTTTTAATACACAACTACAATTCTTTAAGGATTCTCTCTCTCTTTCTGAAGGTTCCTAACCAAATTTTCAAGCACATGATTTAACTCCCTAATATAAGCCTTCTCTACAAATATCATGTTCGGTCATTAATGAAATAGGCCAATAGGCGGCAAATGGCTTTTAAGGTATCCGACTATTTGTAGCAAACTTTTTTTTTAAATGGACATATGGAGATTTTTTGTTTTTGTTTTTAGATTTGCTTAGCACGTTTAAAAATATGATAAAATTAAGAAGTAAAAAGAAATTATTAATACTAAAATGTGTGTGGGAAAAAATTGGTAAAAATTTACAAAAAAATAACATAAACGCGGCCCAATCTGTACCAAAAGTTTATGAACAAATTTTCAATTTTTTAATTCTGATGTGTTGCTATGTTATTCATTTTCGAAATGACCTTCAGGATAAGAGTTTAGTGCCTTAGTTTTTACAAAAACTAGAGCACTTTGTCTTAGTTATTACATGAAATTGCTTAAAAAAACATTGATGTTAACATAAGGGACTGTAAATTTTGTAATAAAACAGTGATTGATAAATCTGTAGCTTAAAACACTTCTACTATTAAACAAAACATACACAAAAAATTTCAGTTAATTATTTTTAAAACTTTTTGAGCAATCGCTGTCCCCGTTTGAACATTTAAAAAAAAACACACATTTCGAGTAAAACGCGTTTTAAAGTACATCTTGCTTAAAATAATATCATCTGTTTTTACTAAAACACTTGTAGTTTTTGTTGTAGTGAACGGTAAATAATAAACTTGGTATTTTTATAAAGCTTATAAGATGGTCTATAAAATAAATTGATAAAAAATTTTGTCAATTTTTTGGCAAAATTCGCAATTGTAGGGTAGTCGGATACCTTAATCATGAATATTCCTTCAGCTTTGAATTAGTGTTCATTAGATTCATACGAGGTAGGATTCAAAAGTTCCTGGACTGAGCCTGTAAGGCGAAATTTTTTTTCAGTAGAGCGATTACGATAACATTTCTTTGTCACAGCATTCTTCCCCTTTTCTAAAAAAAGTTTGTCCCAAAACACGAGGTTGGTGGTCTGCACGGCGTCGTATTTTGCAGATGGATGCAAATTGAAAGAAATGGCGTTTGTTGAGCAGAGAAGGAATATCAAATTTTGTGTTGGCTCTTGGAAAAGAGTGCTATGGAGATATACAAAATGTTGAAGCATGTTTAAGGCAGTGATACATTATCGCAAACGCAAGATTTTGAGTGTTGTCGACGCTTCAGAGAAGGCAGGGAAAGTGTCAAAGACGGCAAGCGCTCTTGACGTCCACAGACTTCCCACACGGTTGAAAACATTGAAAAGTTTTCCACTGCGGTACGTGAGAACAAGGCTTCAAACAACGACGGGGTGAAAAAGAAAACAACTGTTTTGTCACATCCTTATTACTCCCCTGTTTTTGTTTTTGCCCCCTGAAACTTCAGAATATTTCTTGAACTGGCACGTCACTTCAGGAACGGCTCTAGCAGTTTTGCCGCCTCTCTCTCTCCATGCAAAAATTATTATTAAAGAAGATAAAATTGTTCACATAGATACACAGCTATAAAACTTGAATAATTCTTGCGAACAAAAAGTCAGTATAACAACATTATATACAGTGGGTAAAAAAAGTATATATATATTTGCACACCTACATTTTTGTTTGCAATTCATAAAAAGAAGCATTAAGAAATAAAAAAAATTGGTATTGCCAAATCAGAATAAGTTTAATCATCCAAAACAAACAGAAAAATTACAATAATATAAATAACAATGATTTTTTGTAACAAAATTAAAATATCTCGTGTCAAAAAAGTATTTGCACACCTGCATGAATACAAAAGAAATAAAATATTCAAGCAAATTTCAAATAACTAATATTTAGTATGCATTCCTTTAGCATCTATTACTGCTTGTAATCTTGCTGGCATTGATTTAATTAAATTTTCTGTAACAATAGGGTCAGTATTCGACCACTCTTCAATAAGGGATTGTTTAAAGGCAGATTTGCTTGAAATCTTCCTTTTTCTTATTTTTAAATCCACAGAATTCCACAAATTTTCCAAAGGATTTAAGTCTGGTGATTGTGGTGGAGTGGCAAGTTTTCTGGGTACATGATAAAGCAACCACATACGTGTTATACCGGCAGTGTGCTTGGGATCATTGTCTTGCTGAAAATAGTACGAATTACTGATACCCAATTTTATTGCACTTTGTGGCAAGTTATCTCGCAACACATCAATATAGGTTCGAGCTGTAATATTCCCATCAATGAAACACAAATTATCAACTCCTTTGCTAGCCATGCACCCCCAAATCATAACAGAACCTCCTCCATGTTTAACTGTAGGTAACACATTTTTGGTATGAAAAGCAGTACAAGGTTTTCTCCAAACTAATTTCCCGACATCTGATTTAAAGATATTGAACTTACTCTCGTCGGAGAATATGATATTTTTACAGAAATCAATTGGCTTATTGATATATTCCTTAACGAATTCAAGTCTCTTCAGTCTATTTCGCTCAGACATGAGAGGTTTTTTCCTTGGAGATCCCTCATAAATTTGTGCATCATGCAGGACATTTCGAACACTTTGGGCACAGATTTGAGCTCCAGATGTTGAAGCGACATCATTGGCTAATGTAACTGCACTAACAAAGGGATTTTCCGATGCTTCTCTTATGATTTTTCGCTTAATTCGCAGTGAAAGTTTTTTTGGGCATCCAGAGCGCAAGTTATTTGATGTAGATCATCTTTCTTTATGACGTTTTATAACATACCGAACAGTAGAGAAGCAAACATTTACTTCTTTACCTATTTCTCGATAACTTAGGTCATTTTCACATAGAGAAACAATTTTTTCTCGCAACGAAATCGGCAATTCAGATTTCTTAGGTGCCATAACAATTTGAAATCGACAATCAACTGATAAAGTTTCGACAATACCTCCTTTTATAGTAGTCTTACGTATGTTATTTACTGCGGGATGACTGTCAAATATATAATTAGCAAAAAAATGCAAATTTGCTAAAGTTGAGTTGAGTGTGCAAATACTTTTTTGACATAAGATATTTTAATATTGTTGCAAAAAATGTTTTTTATTAATATTATTGTATTTTTTGTAATTAATTTAAATGAATAGGCTTATTTTATTTTTAAAATGCCAATTTTTGTATTTCTTAATGTATTTTCTTATAAATTGTGAACAAAAATGTATGTGTGCAAATACTTTTTGTACCCACTGTATATATATATATATAGCAGTAAATAATTAAAAAGAAGACTAATAAATCCCAAGAATCTTAAGATCAGACCGGAAGAACCAAGAACATGGAACCATGACAAACCAAAAAAGAGAAATGTAGCTAGAGGGGAAAACTATTATGATTTCTCGAGCTATATATATATATATATATATATATTGATACAGACAAATTTTACTCGAACAAAGTTGAATTCTTAGATTTAGGTTTACATATCATTGACAACAAACTATATAGCAATATTTATGATAAAAGGGATGCATTTAACTTTAATGTTATAAAGATCCCAAACTTCAATAGTTGCATACACATATCAATATTTAGAAACATAATTTTAAATTTCTTGATGAGAAATAATAATTTAACTACACATAATATCGATAAGTTCAAGAACATTCAGAAATTTTTATTTAATTGCATACAAAGTGATTATCCCATCTCAAACTTCTTGAAATCATACATAGATCAAAAACATTTCTGAAAAATCTTTTTAAACTCATAAAAATTGGCAATTTGCGACAGATTCCACGATAGGTTTTGCGAAATGCACAGATCCACCACACATCAGGTCCACAAAGTCAGCTTGTTAGTGGTCCAGCTGTGAAGAATATGTGCATTCCACACACACAGATTACATTTTAATACATACACAGACCAACGTTTACATGACTATACTTTAAAATTGTTAGTGACCAATCTCAAAAAAATTTTTATGACCAATCATAAAACTTTTTGAATGCAATCTAGCTTGCATCTAATATTACATATTTAAACTCGAATGTAAGAATATTGATGTTTTGGGTTATAACGTGGCATTAGAGGGAGTAATGAATAATGTGGGAGTTATGATTGATGTAGGAGAAATGTGAAAAATTGTTAAGAAATTGAAATACCGTTCATCGGTTTCATTTATTAATAGGATGATTTGAGGTGATTTTTTTTGATGATTTATGTAATCTGTTTTGGTGTTGAGTATTTAATTTTTAAATGTTCTTCATTCTTGATTTAAATTTTCAAACTTTTGAGGTTTTTCATTCTATACAACCATTTCAAAGATCGGTGCATAATCTTTGATGTTTTATGGTTGTTTTATTATGCACTAAGTTGTCTTAGCATTTTAACATTTTTATGTTACATCTTTCAGAATGCAATGGTGAATAGTTTAATTTTTTAGGTATTGAAAAAAAAAATATTTTAATTTTAAATTTTTAAATGAATTTTTTTTAAATTTAAAATTTTTTAAATTTAAAATTTTAATTTTTTAAATTTTTGAGAATTTGGATATTTCCAGATTAGTTTACCAAGTTGCAATAGGGGGAAGGTTGACGCCATCGAACTAGTTTAACCCCACTTATCGGTCCTAAGTCCGAGGTTGCACTTGGATATTTTATAAATTTTATCTTATACAATTTTAATTTCGCTTGAAAACGTTGATCTTCATTATTTTTATTCGCCATTGATATTTTGAAATGGGATGTCGTACTCTAGGATTCATATGATTTCGAATATTTGCTTAATTATATTTGTGTGATGTATTTTATATATATTTAAATATATATATATATATATATATATATATATATATATTATAATATATATATATATTATATATCAATTATATATATATATATATATATATATTATATATCAATTATATATATATATATATATATATATATATTATATATCAATTATATATATATATAAATATATATATATATATAATTGAAAAATAACAAGACTAAACTATCAACTAACAAAGTCAGAAGATAGAAACCAAATTTTAAGACACATAACTATAAAAAATGGTGGAAATGATGTGACAAGATTTAAATAAACGTATGTATAGCAAGACACAGAGTTAGAACTTTGAAATGGAAGAAATCAAAAGAGTCAAGGGACTAAAATGGAGATCTATTATGGTTTCTAAAGCTGTTGCTGAATTAGGACCAGAAAATTAGGGTTAAGTATACTTTATGGATCCACCTTTCCCGTACAGCAGAAATTTTCGACATAATAGAAAAAGCAGATTCATATTGAATGTTAGGCCTAAAACTAATACACGTGTATTTTGCAACAGACAGAAAAATAATATAAAATTAAATTATGAAAGGAAAGGTTTCCCACAAAGAGATGAGTATAAAAATAATTTTGAATATATATATATTCAAAATTTAGGACATAATTACCTGTTATTATTTAAACGAGTAAAATGTAAGAGAAAGTATCGAACATTGCAGCATGCCAATTTCTTTCAAAAAGAGTCTACTGATAGTGGGAATCACAAACGATTATTTGTTTATTTTAACTTATAGAACTACACACGCAAGACTAAAATAAAACACCTCCTGTGATTCTCTATGAACTCTAATTGCCCCAATTCCTCTTTGGATGGCTGACACCGGATGTCGTATGGGTGAAAGGAATGTCTGTTGTGACCATACTCTGGGATGGGGAGAAAGTTTCTAGAGAAAGATGTGTAAACTTATCAAATTTCTTGATTGAACATATACTCCCGCTTCGAACTCTTAAGTTTCAACGTAAAAAAAAAACTGACAGTAAACATACTGAGTACAAAATAAGGAAGTAAGAACGTTAAATGAGATACCAAATTCACATCCAATAATATTTCAGACATTTCTTTTTTCAAATTCTATACAATTTCCGCTTTTAGAATTTGCCGCCTCGGGCAGGTCTCCAGTTTGTACGGCCTTAGAGCCCCCCCCCTCCCCCTGGTAACTTGCAGGGCCGTCGATTTCAATCTGCAGATGAAATTAAAAGTGCATCATAGGCTGAAGTAAACAACATGGCTAAAAATGGATTCCAGAAATGTTTCGATGACCTTTACAATCGATGGCAAAAGTGTGCTTTTGCTCAAGGGTCTTATTTCGAAAGAGGATGTGTTTTAGCAATTTAACTGGTAATATTTTTAAGGTATAGACTCATAGTCCAGGAACTTTCGAATCCTACTACGTATGTGAAGTTCTAGCCTCAGAAAAAAAAACAGAGGCATTCGTATATTATTTCTTATGCAATTGCGTAGGATGCTATTTGGTAAGATAGCGAATTGTGTCTATAGTAGGAGTAGGCCATATTGTGAGAGTAGAGAAAATCGGATAGCCCCATCATTTTAAAATTATTGCATTCATTATAAAAAAAATAATAAATATATGTTAAGTAAAATAGTGGTAGTTTTTTTCAATTTATAAAATTGTGTAAATTTTATATTATCCGTAGCTGCTAGAACATTTAGTTTTAGAAACAGTTTAATGAGACAAATGTACCCTATATCATACTTTTCTACAATATTTTTGAAATCAGAAGTGAGATTGCTCTTTGAAATTTTCTTCATATCATGTAAGTTTATGCCAGACAACTCTAATCTACATTTGCTTTTGCTGATCTTGATGCGAGAAAAACTTTACTCACAAATATATGCCTCTATTAAAATATAAATAACAATTTCCCAGCAAATTTCTTATATCGTAATAATGGTTATCGTAATAATGGTTCGTAATCTGATATAATGGAGAAAAAGGACTTACTCATCACGAGATCACCAGAACTATCAGACCTACAGACTTGAAATTTGATCTGCAAGTTTCTTTTGTTGAGTAAAGATCCTTGACATTTGACTAGCAAAATTGTTTTTTTAATGAGACTTCCGTTATAAGAACGGTGTTTGAGGAAATCGATTCCAATGTTACGAGAGGTTTAAAGAGCGTTATAGGTAAAAATTTCCTTTTTTTAAATATTAGGCTTCGATAGACTTAAAATTTGGTAAGCATGCTTCTTTTTTTAAGTAGAGATCTGTTAGATTCGAGTAAATACGGTATTTGCCCGGCAAGATCGACAACTTCTTCGATCACATTACCTGTGTTTCACTGATAAAAAAAAAAGTGAGGAATCGACAAGGTTTGACAATCGCGTAACTCCGATATTGTGTAAGTCGAGGTAGCCTAAATTCAAGTCCTGTTCTTATAAAATCAAAAAGCGAGTGCTATAATAATATTTTTCAATACAATCGAAGATTTCATGCTAGGACTTACATAAGAGTAGTGTCCGAGGTAGTCTAATGGTCAAGGCAACGGACTCGAGGCTGGCGTGTCATGAGTTCGAACCCAGTACCACTGAAGGTCCACTGTGTAGGGGAGCGATGCACGTTAAATCTGTCGAGAGCTCAAACGTCCTCCCGTTGGTGTGGTGGGGTAGTTAAGAGAGGCTCAGGTGTCGTCCTTGTCACTTGACCATGGTTCGAAATGACGAGGTACGTCACCATAAGCCCTTGTGTAGCTGAACAGTGCGACGTTAATATTCACTCACTCACTATATAGATAAAAGTAGCCTAAAAAAGAATATATAGTCTTGCGCTATTATGAAAATACCCAGCAAAATAGGATGGTAAAGGCTAGTATCTACATACAGCAATTTCTTGAGGAATCAATGGAAACCCCTTACTACTAAGCCTTACTTAATCAGCCAAATTGGCCTTGTAACGACGTGAGCACTGTAAGATTACTTCCTTACTGGGTAGGGCGAGGGCTCACACTGCTATTTGCCAAAAGGCATTTTATTCCAAAGTAATTTGACATAATAGTATATTTATTAGTAACTTGATAAAGTGCAGAGCCTTTCGCTGTAGAAAAGTTTTAGTTTAAAGTTAATTAATTCCAGCCATTGCTCCGCCGAATCCGGCACTCCGCTTTTGAAAAGTCTGCGATGTTAATCTCCCTTGGTCCTTGAGGTGCGGCTACCACTCCAACCTCTATCGAGCGTTTTCGAAAAAAACCCTGAATAGGAAGATAATGCCGAAAATTGAAAGAGATCGAGAAGGACCTCCTCAACTTATATGCCAACCCTTTAAACCACATTAACCCTTTCTGGGAGAGCCACATTCACGCCCCCAATTACCCCTGATTGGCAAACGTAGCAGATCTGCACACGACTTTCCTCATTTGAGTCTCATACCACTGATGCTTGGAGACAATAGGCCGGTGCGTCTGATCCCAACTCCGACGAGGTATCTACACTGGTATCCAAAAGTTAAGCATAATTAATAATTATGTGAATAAAGAAGGAACTGTAAATCTAAATGGAGGGAAACGTGATATGCGAGTGTAAAATGGTTATAAAAGAAGGAAGCAAATCAAAAGAATGATAATAATTTTATTATCCAAAGTAGCAGTTTGAAAGAAAACTGAGCATAGCAAGGATTCACACTTTAAAGAAAAAATGAAAGAAAACATTAAATAAAATACTGATGCAGCAGTTTAATAAGGCGTGTGGTCACCTCTGACAGACAAGCACGCTGCATAGTGATTTACCCTACTTGCTATGAGATGATGAATGAGTTGTGGGCTCAAAAGGTTTCAAGCTTCTTGGAGAGCTCTCTTCAGTTCTGTAACAGAGCTTGGTGGGTGCGAAAGAGCTGCAATTTGTCTTCTGAGCATATCCCATACATGCTCGATAGGATTTCAATCAGGAGAGTTCGCAGGCCACGACATGCGCTGGATGTTTTCCGTTTCAAGGAAGTCAAAAATCAGCATCACTCGGTGACATGGCGCATTATCATCCATGAATATGAAGTCAGGACCGACACCACCTCGAAACAAGCGAACATAAGACTCAAGAATTTCGTCTCTGCATCTTTGAGCAGTCAGAGACCTCGTGTCAAAGAAATGGAGGTTTGTGTGTCCGTCCATCATGATGCCTGCCCATACCATTACTCCCCTTAATGGAAAATAATGTCTTTCCGTTATGTTTCTTGGTTCAAAACGTGTTCCACGTTCTCTCCATATTGTTACCCGCCGAGAATCACTACTCAGACTAAACCGGGACTCTTCACTGAACATCACATTGGCCCACTCTCCCACACTCCAATGTTGATGTTTCAAACTCCAGTTCAAATGAGCGTGTTTATGCGCAGACGTAAGGGGAATGCAAACTGCTGGCTTCTGGTGTACAGGCAGCATGATTGAGTCTCTGTAAACAGTTAGTCTCGAAATTCGTATTCCTGTGGCGACTGTGAGCGCCGAACCCAGTGCTCTGGCAGTACTGCGCCTCTGACGTCGCGCACTTATTACCAGATATCGGTCTTGGCGAGGGGTTGTGACTCTTGGTCGACCTGATACTAGTTGTCGGGTAACATCTCCCGCTCTTTGAAACCTCTGCAACAGTCTTGAGATCACAGACTGGTCCACATTCAGAATTCAAGACACTTCGGTTTGTGATCGTGAGGATTCCAGCATTCCAACGATTCTTCCTTTCGTAAACATGTGCAATTGGCGTCTTTGTGCCATCATTCACCTTGTTTGATGGTTAACAACGTTCCTTCGCACAGCAGTTGCACGAAACTTGTCTGAACTGCCTATGCTGCCTGAATCAGTTTCTGCGCCGGTGTTTCGCGCAGGACGTAGTCGACTGGAAAATTTTGCATAATCCCAATGTTTCTTCTTCACCGAATTAATATCCGCAAGAAAATTGGAATAATTTTAGGAATATGTACTCCACGTTTTTCGTATTTTACGATTTATGCTTAACTTTTGGACACCATTGTATTTCAACATCTAGAGGGCTATAAATCGTCCTGTCACATTGATACTGAGGGTGCGCCTTTATCACGACAGGCCGACATTTCGTTTCATTCAAATCACTCGTGGCCCACATGAGCGACCCCACAAAGGATACTGTTCACAAGAGCGTTCTTTTTTTAGATCGATGAGACTAAAATCGTCTAGGGGTTGGAGAAAGAAAAGGTGTGGCGACATCCAAGCCGTTTTCAGAATCGGCTTACATTTGTTACTCCTTAGGCATGAGAAAAGAATACCCCGTTTTTTTTGGGCGGTACAATGTCCCATCTATGTCTTGGTCACCTCGTGCGTCAATCTTAACAAATATTGACGGGGAGTGTTCTATTAATGAGCCGACGTTACAGCCTATTTTTAGAAACAAAATATGAAACAAAATGTAATATTTGTACAAAAATAAATGAATCCTTTCAAGGGAAATCTATTTCTTACACGCTGTGGGATATGATTTTTTAACTCGGATGCTATGCACCCTAATCCACTCTTCCACAAATAGAAGTTTAGCATTGAATATATACTCGTTATAAACGGCACAGACTATATTATTGGAATTTAATCCCCCGCACAAAGGTAACAAAGCTTTAAACGCAACCTAACATAAAAATAGCTAGAGCTATTTTTTTAACATTTTATATCTAATCTGGAATTTAATCCTTTGGCGGGAATTTAGATAATTTACGCAATATTTTCTTTCTGCTATTGTTGCGTAATCTTTATTAAAATGCAGTATTGTTATGTAATTGACCTGTTTTTCCAAAATTAAATGAAAGTTTGATATCAATCATATATTTTCTTGGAAACTGATTGGAATAATATTTCTTTATAGATACTAAACCAAAAATAAAGTGTTTCGAAACTTTAATGTCGAACTGAGAAACGCGAACATGAAATCCGATGTCGGTTCTTGGCTGAATACTATTGGCGATGAAAATAGATATATATTTCAGACAATAAGAATAGATATCTTCAATTATATTTTTGCTGATATATAGCTAAACCAGCATTTCTCAAACTCTGGGGCGTGCCCCCCTTGGGGGTCGCGATAACTCTGCGAGGGGGGTGCGAGAAAAGTCAAAAACAAAAGATTATTTAAACAAATTACCAATTTACTGAAAGTAAAACAAAAAATAATACATTATGACGTAATAAAATAAAATGCACATTAACACTGATATAATACACTTATAACAGTGCTTCTCAAACATTCAATATTTGCGATCCAATATTAAATCATAATTTTCATCGCGCCCCCCTTCCTTACAATAACAATACATTGAATTCAATAATACTATACTTTGACGCCAAAGGTACAATAAGACTTTAACCTCTTAAGTCCCACCAGCGTATATAAACGTCTCGCTCACCCAAAGCGTTAATTGCCCTCAACGTATATATACGTCTTCCCGAAGTGCGATCTTTTCTGTGCACTGCTATCCATAAAACTATTCCGAAGAGTTTAGAATGTATGAAAGGATTTTGACAGTGTTTGCGTAAGACTTACATATTTCAGAGGATTTGCTTATTTATCCCCCCCCCCCAATACATAACATACGCGGGCCTGCGTTGAAAACGCTGACATTGGGAAGCAAAACGCGTAACTTTTTATCTACAGGAAAGGGATTAATTATAATCCATACAAATTACTAAGATAAATATTAATTTTTGAATATAATTTTATATGTGACAAGCCCATGGGGTCACTAGTAATTATCAAACTTGATCTTATAGTATTGTTTAAATTAAGTATGACATACACTGTGCAGTACTGATTCATTTAAAAGTTTATTATTTCAGTGTAAATGTGTATTTTATTTTTTATTATGTCAGAATGTAATTTGATTGTATATTTTCAGCAAATTAATAGAGTTTTTTAAAATAATTATTTGTTTACGACTTTTCAGTATGCTCGCACCCCCTCGTTGAGTTATCACGCCCCCTTAGGGGGGCGTGTCCCACAGTTTGAGAAACGCTGACTTATAAAAGTATAAGTTCAACACAATATATTTTATAATTAATTTAACAATACTAAGTTAAGAACAAGTATAACAATTACCAGTAATCCCATGGGCGTGACATATATAAAACTATATGCAAAACTCAATACTTATCTTGATAATTTGTACGGTTTATAATTAAGCCCTTTATTGTTCGATTACAAGTTACAGGATTCGATCCCAATGCCACTGTTTTCTTTGTAGGCGTTTTTATGTGATGAATTCAGTAGGGGGGGGGGGAAGAGGAAAGGAATAAATAAGCAAATCCTCTGAAAGAAGTGTATCCTTTGACAATACTGTCATTTTATTGTATCCAAAACCTTCGGAATAGTTTTATGGATAACAATGGACAGAAAAGTTTGTATTTTTGATAGACGTATATATACGTCCGGGGAAAGTAACGTTTTTGCTCAGCGAGACGTTTATATATGCGGGTTGCACTTAAGAGGTTTAAATCCTATTGTAGCTTTAGCATCAAAGTATAGTATTATTGAATCCAATTCATTGTTATTGTATGGAGGAGGGCACGATAAAAATTATGATTGAATATTGGGTCGCAAATATTGAAAGTTTGAGAACCACTGAGCTAAACTAAGAATAACTTTCCTGTAAATCTTTTTCTCTTGGAGATCTATAAGAAATCCCAACTTAAAATTAGTATTACAAATAGTATTTAATATTATATTGCGTATAGTTATAGGAAATAAATTAAAAATCTAGTTTTTACGTCAAAACCAAGATTTTTAAAGTTAAAAACATTTATAAAGAATTAGCTGAAGTAGCCGTTCTTCTCTCGCACGGGTTCAGTTTTTAAAAATAAAAAATGTTCTTGATATAATATCTTAATTGTAAGCAGAGTAAAAAAAAAAAAAAACCCTGATGAAATCTATATCTAGTTGTTGAGGATGCTAAAAAATATCCTACTAAGTACTAAATTAAGAAAGAACACAATATTTAAAGCTACATTGAGTTTTTTTAAGTGTATTTTAAACAAAGACTTTTATCGCGTAATTTTTTTAGTAGTTTTTTTATTATTAATTTTTCAAAATAATAGTTATACTCTGTTTTAAAAACTGATTATGTTATTTGAATAACAAATTGCAGATATTATTAAAAAAATTGCAATTCGCTGTATTAATTTCTATTGAATTGTATAGTGTACAAACACTTTGGGCGCCC
Source organism: Trichonephila clavata (assembly GCA_019973975.1). NCBI lineage: Eukaryota > Metazoa > Arthropoda > Arachnida > Araneae > Nephilidae > Trichonephila > Trichonephila clavata. The sequence goes on from BMAO01006474.1 coordinate 34,353, forward strand.
ACTGCATTTATTTTGCCAACAATTCCAAAATTCGTAAAATTCTAAGCATCTGAATCGATTTTAGTTTCTTTTCCATCAAGCTGTAAATACACACATAAAATATTGAAAGAGAACATGAAGTAATAAATTATCGAAATGGTCGGTACGTTAAGCAATGGACAGTCAAAACAAGGTTGTTCGTGTTTCATAAAGTAAATATAAAAAAAAAAACAATAAAATATCGATATAAAAATGTGAGGTGGACTGCACTTTATATCCCAGACGAACGAACCAATTCATTGTGAAATAAAAATTCCATGAAATGTTTACTGAATGGAGAAAAATATATACAGTGTTTTTCAAAAGTGTTCGTACATTTGGAAAAAGTTATAGGAATCGTACTTTAGCCTAGCATTAAAATTCGAAAATATGTAGCCCAACTTCGTTTTATATATTCTCCATAAAATTTCAAAAGATATTTTTTTTAATAATACTTAATCAATTTTTTTAAAAGAATAAAAATGCAAGAAGGTTGAGGAAATACGTATCACAAAAATAATTGTACACCAAAACACTTTAGAATAAATTCAGAATATAAAAATATTGTCAATTCCTTCTTTTCATTTATGCACTGTGGCAACATACAAAAAATCGTTTGCGTAAATCTTTTCTTTCTTCAATAATTGATTGTAATGGGTCCAAAATTTAATATAGAGATATACCGTATTCACTCGAATCTAAGCCGACATCGATTATAAGCCGCATCCCTAATTCCCTACACGTTTTTAAGAAAAAAAATGAAAAATTGTGTAAAAAATTCATCAATTTGTGATACTTGGAAAAGTTTTTAAAACAAATTTAATGAGAAACAATAAGAAGTTAATATTTAACTTATTTTACCAGTTTTAAAAACTTTCAAATATATATACATGAACCTATAATTAATCTAACCGTCAGTGTAAGGTTACGAAATAATCGCGTCATTCCCATTGTCACAGCTAACTTCGAAATTGGTGCCGGTGTCACCATTTTCCAACACGGTGTCATCTTCCCTTCTATCCAATGCGTTTGTTATGCAACATTTTTTAAAAGTGTTGCATAATATAAGAACGTGAAAGAATTATTAAGGCATGAGCAAAAATTATATCATTTCATTTACGCCATCGACGTATATCTATTTCATCCGTGTCGAATTTTCAGTAACAACTGATCTACTTGCGTCATAATGACCTCGTCATGATACTATTACCGACATCTTTAGTATTTAGGTGATTAAAAGGAAGCGCGCATACAAAAAAGATTCCCAAATAAGAGTAGACAACGATGCTTAGGATAGATTGAATACAAGAGATAAATGTGGAATGGGATAAGTTATCGATGCAAGTGGCTAGGATGGATGGGGGGGGTTCATTTTTCCTTTTGTAAAGGGGTGTAAATTCTATTTCCCCCACCGAAGAAATATTTTGCCTTCGATTCTAAGCCACACCCGATTTTCAGTAGCATTGCTACTGGAAAAACTGGGACGCTTAGATTCGAGTAAATACGGTATAAATTTTTATAAGCAGCCTAGCAGTAGCGCAAACAAAAATTTTTCAAGGGTGGTGTCCATGGTCGAAAGTTCTCCAACTCGTGTCATACCTCAAGACTGCACCAATTCTTCTGATTTTGTTAACAAAAAACAAAAAAATAAATTATTGAATTAATAATTTGCATTGATTAATAAAATAAATGGTTAGTTTATTTTTTATAACATTTAAACATTTTTACCCAAGTTTTACAAATAGAACAACAAATACAATTGGTTTGATGTCTGTTGTGGATTCGATGGAGAATACGTGTTTGTCTTTGTACGGGATTTTTAACTTCAGCAAAATTTTTCCTGTATAACTCGTACTTTTTAAAAATACTTTAAAATTATTTTATACATATGTACAACTGTTGTTTGGTTACATAGTTTCAAATTTAAATGTGTTAGAAAAAAATTTCTCTTCATGTATTTTGGGAATTTTTTTCTACCCTCTTGATAATTCGAAGTTTTTCATTGGTCCCTCCAACTTCGGATTATCGAGAGTCGACTGTGTATATATATATATATATATAGCAGTAAATAATTAAAAATAAGACTAATAAATCCCAAGAATCTTAAGATCAGATCGGAAGAACCAAGAACATGGAACCATGATAAACCAAAAAAGATAAATGTAGCTAGAGGGGAAAACTATTATGATTTCTCGAGCTGTCACTGGTTTAGGACAGTGAAACAGGATTAAACAATGTTTGTGAGATCTCAACCTTCTCCTGCAGCGGAAATTTTTTCGACACAATAGCTTCCAATATATATATATATATATATATATATATATATGAAATATGTTCGTAACAATATGTGTACAAAAATCATTAAGTGTAGCAGAAGAACTAGATAAAGTTATCAAAGAGAGATTTGCACCAAATGCAGCCAATTAGATTTGAGACACTGCCATTAAATACAACTGACCTGTAAATATTTTGAAAGTAGTTATGAACATTTAAACAAAATTAATTAAAGACGGATTATTTTATTGTCGACAAGCCATCACTGGCCAGCCCACCACACACACACACGCGCACACGCACGCACGCACGCATATACATATATATATAGTTTAAGCGTGATTCAAGCTTAATTCGTCTTTATCCTACATTTTCAGCAACACGTATGAAATTATTCAAGCTGGATTAGGAAGTGTCGTACCCTTCCCCCTATATAGCTATTATCTTGCACTATTGGATTACCATTTATTTGAAAGCTTACAAAACTTTTTGAATGGAAAGTTTCAATGAGCTCAATTCATGAAGGACACATGATAAAGACAAACACGTATTTTCCATTGAATCCAAAACAGACATCGGACCAATTGTATTTGTTGTTCTATATGTAAAACATAGGTAAAAATGTTTAAATGTTATAAAAAATAAATTTCTTCAAAAGATTTTAAAATTAAAAATTTTTTTTATTTTATGCATGTATTTTTGTATTAAGTGCATTTTGTCTGCCTGTGTGCATTATTGTTGTTGACAAATTTGTATTTTTCAAGAGAAAGTTTCTGAAAAGATCAAAGTTGGCAACAACGAAGAGCATGAACTGATTAGCTGGAAACACGTGATTGCTTTTCTCGTGTGACTATGACGTCACCTGAGATTTTGAACTGATTGGCTAAAAACATGTGGTTATCATTATCATGTGACTATGACGTCACATGAGATTTTGAACTAATTCGCTAAAAACAAGTGGTTAATCCTTATCATGTGACTATGACGTCATATGAATTTAGCCCATTATAATGTTGATCTCACATGACTGATACCAAAGTTAAATTGTACATGGTTGAGGTTTTTGCTCTGATAAAGACAAAAGTTCTATGAGCGCGCGGAATGTTGAAAATATCTGGAGAATCAAAAGGTCATCGAGCAGAATCGGAGATGTTTCTTTGATTTAAGCTCATTTTGTTGTAGAAAAATTTAGCACCAAAAAATCGAAATTACTTTCTTGCCAACCCAATAAT
>BMAO01006475.1:0-18338 GCA_019973975.1 Trichonephila clavata
GTACAACTTTGCTTCCGCCGTTTTTTTCCGAAATTCGAGGCTTTATTGTAAAAAACTGGTTATACATTTATGATTCAAAATATTGTCCATCGCTGGCCACTACTTTCTCCCATCTTTCGGGCAGCGTACGAATCCCGCGTTGAAAAACTGGTCATCTTTTGAAGCGATCCACGAATCGATCCAATTTTTTGCTTCTTCATAAGACCGGAAGTGCTGCTCAGCCAGGCCGCGTGCCATTAATCGAAACAAGTGATAATCCGAGGGAGCAACTTCTGGAGAACACGGCGGGTGGGTAGGACTTCCCATTTCAACGTTTCCAAGTATGTCTTGCCCACTTTCGCAACACGGGTCGAGCATTGTCATGCTGTAAAATCACTTTATCATGTCTCTCTTTGTATTGCGGCCGTTTGTCTTTCAATGCTCGTTAATTGCGTTCGATAACGATTGCCTGCGATTGTTTCAGTCGGTTTTAACAACTCATAATACACTACGCCGAGCTGGTCCCACCGAATACCGAGCTTGACCTTGGAACCGTGAATATTTGGTTTGGCCGTCGACGTGGAAGCATGGCCGGGATATCCCCATGATTTTCTGAGCTTGGGATTATCGTAATGAACCCATTTTTCATCCCCAGTCAAAATGCGATGCAGAAATCCCTTCCGTCTTTGCCTTGCAAGCAGCTGTTCACAAGCAAACAAACGCCGTTCAACATCTCTCGGCTTCAACTCGTACTGCACCAATTTCCTTGTTTCTGAATCATTCCCATGACTTTCAGGCCTTGTGAAATGGCTTGTTGCGTCACTCTTAATGATCCTGCCAATTCTTGTTGCGTTTGACACGAGTCTTGATCAAGTAATGCCTCCAATTTTGCATCTTCGAAAACCTTCTCTCTTCCACCGCCATGCTGGTTTTCGACGTCAAAATCACCGTTCTTGAAGCGTTGAAACCACTCTGGGCACATTCTTTCACTAATAGTGGCCTCACCATAGGTATCTGAGAGCATTCTATGAGCCTCAACCGCAGATTTCTTCATATCAAAGCAGAAAATTAAAACCTCCCGCAAATGACGAGAATTTGGCTCGTAAGCTGACATGTTTAATCGAGAATAACTTTATGATGCCGAAACAATCGACTAATATTTCGATGGCGTTATGTTTACAAATACTAAGCTTATTGTAGGCTATCTACGATCTATTTATTTCGACTACCACTTACCACTACAGCCATCATTACAAACGGCGGAAGCAAAGTTGTACACCTAATATATGAAGGAGAAATGCGACTGACTGACTGACTGACTGACTAATCACGATATCTTCGGAACTATTCAACCTATGGACTTGAAATTTGGTAGACATGTTCCTTTCATGGAGTAGAGATCCGCTAAGAACGGATTTGCGAAATTCGAACCGCAAGAGGCATTACGGGGTTAATGGGCAATATAAATAATTTTTTCAATTTTTAAACTACTCAGGTACAATCTTGCAATTGGGTAAGCAGATTCCTTTCATAGAGTAGAGATCCACTACAAAATGAGTTTGTGGTAATAGACCCAAGTGGCGTTACGGGGGCTTTATAGATAATTATTTCCATTTTTAAACTATTACACGCTCAATCTTTAAATTTGATAGAGATCAGCTTCAAGCTGGGTTTTGGGGAAACAGCGCCCCAAGTGGCGTTGCGGGGGATTAAAGGGGGGGGGGTAAAAGATAAATATTTCTTTTTTAAACTATTTGACCTATCTGCTTGAAAATTGGAAGCATGTTTCTTTCATGGAATAAATATCCACTACAAAATGGATTTTGGTAAAATTGCCCCTCAAGCGGTGTTGCGGGGAGGGGGTTAAGGGAGATATAAATAATTATTTCGATTTTTAAACTAAGACACACAGTCTTGAAATTTGGCAAGCAGATTCCTCTCATAGGGTAGAGATTTGCTACAAAATGGGTTTCATGAAAATCGTCCCCCAAGCGGCGTTGCGGCGGCTCAATTAGCATTACAGATATCCCCCCCCTTTTTAATTTATTAGTTTCACAGTCTTCAAATTTGGTAAGCAGATTTCTTTCATTGAGTACAGTTACCAAAATGTGTTGCCTCTCATGCAATGGCTCCCAGGAGCCATTTGTAACAAGACAATGCTCAGAGTCGCACTTCAAGGGTGTCACAAAACTGTCTCCGTACTGTTACTACCTTACTTGGCCTTCCCGATCTCCAGATTTGTCTCCAATCGAGCATATCCGGATCATTCAGGACGGCGAGTTAGGCATCCCACGAGTTTGAACGAACTAGAGGCAAGGTTACAACAAATGTGGAACGAAATGTCTCAAGACATCATACAGAATTTGTATGCCTCAATGCCCGATCGTATCGTATCGTGCATTCGTGCTAGAAGGGGTTCAACAGGGTATTAAATCCACCGTTCTTTTGCCTTTTCTCTGAAATAAATTCTTTTTCTTTCATTTTCTAATAATGTGAAAGTAGTCATTAGGTATGTAAAATTTCGTTTAATTTTGACGCCTCCTTTTTGGTAAGCTAATTTTTTTCTCCGTGTGTTTATTTCTTTTTAACTAATTGTAATATCGGAACAAAGATGGTCAAATCGGCTACCTCGAATCATTCGCGATCTTTTAGTACCTTCGGCGAGTTTCTGCGCCGTGCGGTTCGTGAGATAGACGCACATATATACTTAGATACGTTTGTTTACTTACGAATTTTAATAGTGTAGATCAAACTTTAAGAAAAATGGATTTAATAGAATTTTTTTCTTTTATACCGAATTTGAGATGTGAATAAATTGGATTTTTGGTCAGTTTTTTAATATATTTAAGACATAATTTTATGTTTGAAATATCACATCCCTAGTTAAAATGAAGGATTTTAAAATGTCTGAAAACTTCATTGCGTCCATATGAAAGCCTTCTTTGGTTATTTTTTTATGTTTCTTGATATTTACATTAATAAATATTCTATAATTATTAACAGTTATGAATTTTGATGAAACTGTAAATATTTTTATATATATTTACTTGAATTCTGTAGATAAATTTACCTATTTAAGTAATGAAGAAAATCAGTGGTGAGAGTATATTTTGAAATTATCAATTATAATTAATTTTGATAAGCATTTGTAGCCACCTGTTTAATATTTTAAATTATGCATTCATGTATCATAATTGAGTGGCTGAATATCGTGAAAAAGAAATTCTAAATGAAAAGTACCAAATTTAATTTGTTTTATTTGCGTATTAAAATAAATCTTCATTGATTATTTGTTTAATTATGCTTAAAAAAAGTTGGTGAATATGATGATCTAGAATTGATTCTGTTTAATAAATTAATAGTTTTTTCTTTAGCTAAGTTTGGCTTTTCATACTCTTTAACTGTTGAAAAAAAATAATTTTCTAAGAATTGTATTGATCAATGTAGGTTTACTCAATAAATTAGTTTGAAAATTTTTGTATTTTTTAGGTTATTTTATACTGGGTATTTTGAAGGAGGGGGGAGGAGTTATAATTGTGTTAAAAGATAATTAGCAAAGATATTTTTATCAAAAAGAAAACGTATTTTTAACTAGTTCGTTTTTTGAACTAAAATTAACAATTTATAGCATTCAGTCTTGTGGTTTTACGAAATGGCTTCGTCAATGTACAGTAATGTTCCTAAAGGGATCCATGACAGTTGCAGGATTTTCTAACAACGGCAAATTAAAAATCGAAAAAGAATCGCCAGTAAATCCAATATTTCCAGAAGAAATTCCTTTATATGGAAAGAATATTGATAAAGTTGTGCTTCATACCACCGACCGAAGCCTCTAGTCCCATGTCCAAGTCACTTATCACTTAATTAGAAAAATCAGAAAAATGAATAAAGTGTATCCCATGTGATGAAATACATGTAAAATTACCCTACACTTCTGCACCACCAATACTTTAACCTAAAAATAAAATATTTTGCAATAAGGCTAAACACTACAGAGATCTAACCCACCATAATATTTTCCCCTTTCAAATGTGGATTATTGATTGTCATTGCATACATAGTACATTTCCCATCACCTGGTGCCACCTTTTGGTGTGGCACATTATAGATCAGAGGTTCCCAACCTTTACTCGTGTATATTTCAATGCCGCCCCCTTTTCTAGTGAATATCTTTTGATACTACCCCTTCCCATTCTAGAAAAATAAGTGTGTACATTATACATGGTAAAAAAATAAGAGTTAAATTTTAAAAAGTATTCTATTACTAATAGAATATATATTTTAAATTTTTTTTCTTTCTAAAGCCTCAATTATTTGACTTGCAAGTCTGAAATATCTATTGCCACAAATATACTTGTGTAACATGATACATTAATCATAGATAGGTTATTGTTCGAATTGAAACGTTACGGTGAGTGTGAATTTCTTCATTTAAAAGATTGGAATAAAACTTTTAGATTATGTTATAAAGACAGGCAGGGATTTCGATGATACAAAGTAATTCATAACAAACTATTGCTTTCAAAATAAATATAAATTGACAATTTAAGCCTTCCAAGAATCACGCTTTAATTCCCGGTAACATATTTATGTTTCTTGGATAATATACGTAATGAAATGCAGTGGACGAAGTATTTTCCCTACTGCTCACAGACAAAGACAAGACGTGCACTACATGAATTAAAATGCACTACATCATTCAATTTAATGTAGGACTGAATGTAATGTAATATTTAAGCTTTTCCTCCACTTCCCAAACTACCTAAATTTGTGAATTTTCGTGCATGTGATATTAAAATGATTTAAATACATACAATCAACATGAGGTAAACAGTGTGACGTGTGTGCGTCCCCCCCCCCTTGAGACATCTGGGACTTGCTTCCCACGGCCGGGTCAGTTTTAGAAGAATGATGACCACACGTGCAAAACCACCTGCAGTCGCTAATATACTGAGACGGACGTGTCTTAATTAGCCCCTGCAACCTTTGACCCGAGGGAAGCATTTCGCCGCCACCGGATGTGGGGGTGAAGGGACGCGCGGACGTCGGTCAACCGCGGAGGGGGAGAACAGCGGAAACTTCGCATGGAACGGACATCAACAAGATCCCTCCCTCACAAAATTATTTTGGACTCTAAAATCATCTCATAGTGAAAACTTGTATATTAATGTAAATAATAGCTGTGACAATTAAACTAAATTATTATATTTCAAACACGCTACCATTATTGAATCAAACGTCACAGCATTAACGAAAGTGGTGGCAGCGGTGGGATTGTGTAATGTAAGAAAGCATTGTTTTTCTTGAAAGTATTTTTTGCATTTAGGAATGAACTAATTTGCTATTGATATGCTACCCGCTACAGGCCCATTTGAAACGATTAAAATCGTGCCAAATAGGCCTTGACGGAAAATAGTTTTTTTTATCCAAAAAGCCCGCCTAGCACTAATAAAACAAGTTGTAAGAAAATTAAATGAGACTTGATAAAGCACAGATGAGGACTGTAGAAAAACAGCCTTTAAAAGATTTAAAAACTGCTGAAAATATTACGATGAAGAAATTAAATATGCGGAATTTCAAAACGCCAAAAGAAAAGAAAAAAATTTAAAAATAAGGAACGCGGTAAAATTTTAAAAAGTAATAATAATTTGTAGCCAAAGGAAGAACTAAGCACTGAAAAAGCGATGAGTCATTGTGGAATGTGAGAAAAATTATGAAATAATTTTTATTATAAGAAAAGCATCGGAAATTTCTATCAATAAAAAAAAATCCTGCCTGACAGAATTATTAATATGTGTGTGGAAGTAAGATCCACACAAAAAAAATCCAATTTATTATTTTTTAAGAAACAATTCTTATAGCTTCACCACATTTCATTCAGGCCAAAATCTAAAAATTCCTAAGTTTAAAAAAAAAGTAATTCGATCAGTTAGAAAATAATGTTTACCAAACGTACGAATTTGATAAACCTATTAGTCCGTAATGTTTATAAACACTGAATCCTCATACTCTTTTACAAAATGTGATCCTAGTAATCACCAATAATTTCTGAAACATTCATTATCCAACAGAAAGAAATCACAAAAATAGAACTTGAAACTATAACAATAGCATCCAGTATATAGAAAAGTTTAAATTTCTTAAAAAATCGAATCACTTGAAACTAAGTTAACCTTCATTAAAAATAAAGCAAAGCATAACGATCATATACGTTAACATGATAGAAAACGCAGTGCCAAATTATAAAAATCGAAGTAACATATTGTAATATTATCGTCGAACTAAGAGAAAATTTGAAACAATTTGGAGGGGGAAACGTACCGATATATAAATACAGTACTTCTCAAACTTTAAATGTTTCAGACCCCATTTTCAATCATAATTTTCATCGCGCCTCCCTTCCGTAAATAATCGATCTACTACCTCAATATTACTTTACACGGTAGATATATAACTATTGGCCACTTAACCTCTTTAAATATCGAACTAATATGAAGGTGACAATACCTGAACTGTAGGCTTAATCCTTCAAATATCACCTTCCTGTCTTGAATCTCTCCCGCGGACTTTCTAACCTTTTACGGTATTCTTCTCTTTCAAACTCACTTGTCACCTTTAGTTAACTAACTTACTAACCTACTTTATACTATCTATCTCTTTAGTAAGCAAACCTGAATTATGTGTAAGAAACTTAATTTGCACATCACGTCTTCTCTTAGAGAAGATTGATAACTTTTAATAGCCCCAAAGATTTCCCAAGAGAGTGTAAGGACGCGTATAGATCCGTCACAATTTCTATACTATATATATAATTATTATATATTTTAAATTATTTTCTTTACAGGAACATAAGGAAATGTTTATGCTTTCTTTTATATGTGTATTCATTTCTTTGATAAAAAGGATTGATAAATGCAAATTAAGCCTTTTTAATGGATCTTTTGCTCTTGTATGCATGTAAGAATACTTGAGATGTTTCTTACTTTCATACCTAACTATGTATTTCGTAAATTTCTTTTATTAATTCCAAAGATCAAAAAGAGTTACGGGGTGTTATTAATAAAAAAAATCCTTTTCATCAGCTATTAGATCTACAGACTTAAAATCTAACAAGTATGGTTTTGTGTGTGTGTGTTCAGCTGAGATATGCAAAAAACTTTTTTTTTGTTGTTTAATTTGCAATTCACGTAAAATTAACCTTCGATCTGTATTGTTTAATTTTAAATTCACCCGTGCGAAGAATGGTATACACCAGCTAATATATATATATATTAGACTTTTGAATTTGGTGGGTGATAAAGTTCAGTGAGTTACTTTGAGAGATATTTTCTATCTTCCTATTGAGAAGTGATTTATTTAACTGAAAAAGAAATTTCCTCATCTGTTGTTAGGTAAGCTATCAATGTGTATTGCATTTGAAAATTTTATTTAAAATGTGACAGATTTTTGGGAAATACTGTCTGTTGCCAAATGTCTCTACGTACAACTTTTTTCAAAATAAATACTCAATATAATTACCTGTAAGCTTTTAAGTAACCTATGATTACATTTCTGTAAAAAACGATTTTTAAAAGCTCAAAAAAAAAAAACCCGTACTTAAAGGGAACTTTCTTGTCTGACTTGTTGGGGCACCCACCAAAATTTATAAGCATTTACCTTATGAATTGGTTTCTTATATTTAATTTGATATTTTACCTTCGCTACTGAAACTGTATGTCTTATATATAATGTTGTGACAAGAACATTTTTTTAATATAATAAATGATTGGCACAGTATAGCCGGAATTGGCTCTTGTGCCAAAAAAAACCCTGCATTCACTCACCCGTTCGAGTGATGTGGTAGTTTGTAGAAGGGGTGCCAGCTCAAATGACTTCCTCGTCGCTTGACAATGATCAAAATACGAAGGCCGTCACCTGTAGACCCTTTTGTTGCTTCATAGTGTAACATTAATAAACTCTTATCATCCTTGATAATGAAGGGAAAATGTATGTTGTAAAAATATGTTAGATAAATTATGAATTGTGAAAGAAAGATATCTATTTGGAGTTTTAATAGCATGCAAACACTAAAATAGCATAAGTAAAATAATCAAATTTATTTAAATATGACTTTTGAGTTGATAATGCATTTTGGATATACACACATAATCAGTATTTACATACATCAATTTAGATCTTAAATAACTAGTTGCATATACTTTTTTATATGAAATAAAAATACACATACACATAAATAAATATATTACATCACACATAACTACTTTATACATTATAATAATTACAAAATTTGCATATATTACAAAAGCAGAAGTATTATTATACATTTAGCTCCCTCCCCAAAATCAATGCAGGTATAAAAAAATATAAACAAAATAAATAGTACACGAAAAAATTCCTTTGGATTCTACACTTAATATTTATATTATTTACATATACTTTTTATAAATGCATTACAGCAAACATAACTAATTTATATACATTTTAATTACAAAGCAGGATATAGTTATAGATTCAACTCAGCCATAAACTAAGGGAAATAAAAATAAAAAATAAATGACAGAAGAAAAAAATATGCCTTATATTCTGGATTCTACTTTAAGTTTTTGAAAAAAGATCTATCAATTAAAGATTTTGAAATAGTATTAATGCAAAGTATTTTTATGCAAAAATCATCTTTATTTATATGCACTGCTCAAAAAAATTAAGTGAGCACGCAAAAAAATTAAAACACCTTTGTAGATGATAGAACTGGTGAATGAACTTCCTTTGAGCGGGAAAGCGGACAGGTGAAATAACAGAACGTGGCGAAGATGTTGGAGTTGTTTCAATTGTAAACAGAGTTACCTGTTAATCAGCATTTACCGTTTTTTAAAGTGCTTAATCGACTGACATCTTTAAAGCAATTAGAGAAAAAAGTATTAAGTTTTCAAAAAAAAAAAATAGTATTTTTTGATAGATTCCTAAAAAAGCCTTTTTAATAAGTTTTTTTTTTTTTTTGTATGCTAAGATTTAATGAACAAATTTTTTTTTAAATCTAATTTTTACAACAAAAAAAATATTTACGTGAAATTACAGCAATATTTCTGAAAAAGTATTCCGAATGTTGGATACCTCAGAAAGGAAAAAAAAGAAAATCAGCTTAGTAACTCATGGTACACGCTAGATAAAAAAAATTATTCATATATATGTTTGTTTTTATAAACATATACGACTATTCTTATTTAAGAAGTTTATATATATAAATCTAGAGGAGCAAGCAAAAACAATAGGAATGATATAAATGTTCCCATACAAAGAATTAAAAACATGAAATGCTTCAGGGTAACAATTTAATCCTGCTCTTTCCTGAAAGAATATTTCGTTATTTCAAGGTGGCCCTTTCTCACCTAACATCTGGCGAGACAATCTAAATTGAATCGGAACTCGCGTCTGTAAATAGTACTTGGCTGCAGTCACTTTGCATCCAATGTGGATGTTAAGCAGCCCCCTTTCATCGAGATGCACGGTGTTTTGCTGTCAGTGCAATACTCGCCGTTGGCCGACAATGTATGCAAACCAACTGCGTAAATCCTTTTTTCGGATTGTTCGGACCCTTCGTCCTGTTGTCGAAAGAAACTCTCTTTGAATCTCGTCGCACTGGCTGTACTCTCGAGATGAGCTATAAACAGGATATACTGGCCATTATTTGCTTTGGTAACCAGTGGATGACCTCGCCCTGGACAACGTCGAACATGCCTTGCTTCTTAGAATCGATTCCACGTCTTACAACGACATTGCTGCTCCAACAGCAACTGCTAGAGTTCTTTGAGTTTGCACGGATTTCAGGCTCCAGATAGTACGCCAAGCCATTGAACTCGGTAGATCACGTATTTGTGACATTTTTCAGTCACCTTTTCTCAAAACAGAAGCCGAAACTCTGAATTTCAAAACAGAGACAACGAAAAAAACAACAGCATCTACAAAATAACGATTACTGCACTTGCATCCTTTTCTGGTTTTTGACTTCATGTCGCGAACCTGAGGTCGCTGATGAAGTTCGAGACACCGAATAATTAGCCATTATTATAAAATTAATAGTGTAAGATCAATAACTTTATTTTGTCAAATGTTTTTTTTAAATGTCATAAACCAAGGGACGGGTGAACTTAATCGCTATCCTAGATTTCCAAGATCAAGAATAAAATTAGTTATCTTGCTGACAATCTGAAGTACGAGGGGTGGTCAATAAGACCTTAGAAAACGATAGGATAATAATTTTACAACACATAATCTTCTAGTTCCATACGCTTTATTAGACATCCCTGTAATTTTGTTCAGCCTTCACAAAAGTAGGATTGTGAAGTGAGTGAATGAGTAGGGGTTTTTGCACAGGAGCCAATTTTAGCCAAACAACTTTTCAAATATTTAATGTATGATTGTGGAAGTACCTACACTAACTACACTAACTTCTCTAGAGTTTAAATAACACTCAAAATAATTTAAATGACGGTTTCTCCACGGGAAACGATTTTTTTTCCAGAAAGGTACAACCTGGAATTCTGGCTTGCTGTTGTCCTTCCAATAAGTATCCTCTGGAGAAGACCAACCGGAACACGTATCCTTTTATGGGGTTTCCTAAAGCAATGAGGCACTGACACCCACCTCTACAGGAGGATCTTCTGGTTCCACCTTTCTGTCACAAGCTTTCTTTTCAAGAACTGAATCCGGAATTCCTTGTCGCCGCTCTGCTACTTAGATTGTATGTCTGCCTCCTGGATTCCATTCAAGACCTTGCAGTAGATGATTCCACGAAGTGCCCCCCCCCACTTGAAAGAGCTCTGCACCTGATGGGTAAAATTCGTCGCTGTTCCCAAAGCAAAAATATAGCTAATTACTCCAAACCAGTTTTCGGCTCCACCCGAAAGTTGACCCTTGAGATGCCCAAAAAATTGTTCTGCGCCTATTCGATAACATTTTCTTGTCCCTAAAGAATCATCTCGGGTAACACGTGAACACGCGAGGCAGCTGCTAACCAAGTGTGGGTGTAGTTGAGCCCCACAGTCGCGCCCCTAAGGTCGCTGGTGAAGTTTGAGACACTGAAAAATCAGCCATTATTATAAAATCAACAACTTTATGTTATCTACCAATTTATTTTCAAAAAATGTCACAAACCGAGGGAACGGTCAACTTAATCGCTATACAGTAAATTTATAAGAAAAATAATTGAATCACTCCTCTTGCTGACGATCCGAAGTAAAAACTCTAGTCAGTCTTGACTGGTATTACTTGATGAACCGGACTAAACATTTTATATTCACTAAAGACTTCAAATATTACCTAGGACAATCTAACTTCTATAGCAGCCTAACAACCACCTTCTACCCTCACTTCTGAGTTCAAATAGCACTCAAATTAACGTAAAAAAATCCTAGTTTCTCCACTGTTAACTGCTCATAAACAAACATTTTTTCTCAGAGGATTAAGTCACAAGCGCGGATAGGACCTGTCAGTCGTGAACATTTATTTGCATATGAAGTTATCTATTTTGTGCTACACTTTAGATTATGAATGTTTCGTTTTACGTTAGTGATCAGAAGAAATATTTGCGTAATTTCTTTAAATCCATGTGCTTCCCCAACCTTTTTTTGTGAGCAGTGTATTAATCCACACAAATATTTTTTTTATGAAGTTGGTTACACGTGGTTAGAATGCTAGTAAAAGTAAGGTGTATGAATGCCTTTCATGATGAATGAAGCAAAATATGGAAAAACGACAGATCTTTCAACATTTGAAAAAGTGCTTATTGTTGGCACTCGTTTAGCAAGGAACTCGATTCCGTATACAACAAATCTCACCGGCTTCTCAAAAGCAGCCATTCCAAAAGTTTTCGAAAGTTGGATAACTGTGCTCGAACCGCAGTAACTTCTAGGTAAGGATTGTGGGTTCTGATTCCAAGAGCGTGATTGGCGGCGTCTCCGACGAAATGTATGACAAAACAAGGACTCTACTGTACTTCAATTGACACAAATCATCAAACAAGGCTTTTAAAAACAGATTTCAGCTCGAACCATGCGCAGAGGATAGGAATGCATAGTCTTTTCTTGCATCTAATTTACAAGATCTAAAAAGCTGCATGCATGGTAATCCCTGGACATAAATGAGGCATGTACACTCAATGTTCAAGCGAATCAGTGTAATAAAATATTTATCTTGGATTTCTCATTCATTGGACAAGAAATGTATAACTATATGAATAGTTTTGTTGGGTAAGTGCCCCAATTCAAAAGGAAGTAGGTCTTACACAAGAAATAAGCTTTATTCAGATCATAATACACAATGAATCAAAAGAATAAAAGAGAAAAAAAATCTGACAATACTTAAAATAGCTTAAAAAAGAATAAATAAAAATTGGAATTAAAGAGAAACCCAGACAAAAAGTTTGATCCTGGATGTCAAGTAGTATAAAAAAATTCAACAAAACTTGACCAAACGAGAAGAAAATGTAATATTTCCTCATGATCAAACGTTAATAGGCAAATGAACAGAAAAGATGAACATGCAGAATGATAATGGCAACATCTCGAAAAAAGGTAAGAAAAAAAAGAAACTGTCGATTAATGACAAAATCAACACGAAGGTAAAATGGGATAAAATTCCAAAAGGTAAAATACAATTAAAAACAGCAGACGCTCAAAAAGTGGAGAGGGATCAAATTTCACAGAAAGACGTCAATAAGCATTCAATTCCCTAAGAGCAAACAGTGCGTAAGTGAATATTAACGTCTCACTTGAGGGCTTTTAGCGACGGACCTCGTCATTTTGAAAAATTATCAAGAGACGAGGGTGACACCTGATTCGGTATCTCCTCTCCTAACTTCCTCACCAATGGGAGGAGGATTAAGGCTCGACATATTTAACGTGAATTAGCCCCCTCTGCACGGCGGGTCTTCAGTAGTACTAGGCTCGAACTCATGACACGCCGGTCACAAATCCGTTACCTTGACCACTAGGCTACCGCAGCCGGAGATGGCAAATAGAATTTGAGGAAGAACCACACCATGACTTACATCGGAGAATCTAAGCTTTCACTTGAGCCGGTTCCACAGTGACGCACACCCAGTCACCAAATGCAAGGATCAGAGACCCCCCTCCTACTTGCTGCACGTAAACGGGGCTCATACCAATCGAAGGGATCACAGCGCACATGCTCCCTGGTATGGATCCTCAGTGGACTCTGGAACTGTGCCATCAGCGCCCTGGTACAGCGTTCGTCAGAGGACTACTCCTGGGTAGCGAATACCTCCTTTCGGTCAAGGGATGGAGCCTCTAGAGGCGATGATTTCAGCAAGTAAAATATTTCAGATGCTATGAAAAAATATTAGGTTGGGGAAAAAGGAAATCCATTATATTTTTAGTAGATGGCTGTAGTGGTCGATATATCTCGTTAAGTATCGATCAAACCATTTCAGATTTATGATCGTTCGAAAGACGGCATTTCGCACTAAAAAAAATTCTTTTGCTTGGTCCATTCAATTGTGAGTTACAGGGTGTTTTAAAAATGGAAGTCAACAAAGATAAAATTCGGTACATTTTACAGTTTTTCTTTGATAAAGGTGAAAATGCAAGCCAGGCGGCTAAAATTGTGAGTGGTGTTTATGGTCCTGATACTGTAACAGCCAATTACGTGCAATTTTGGTTTCATTAATTCCGTTCAGGTATACTCGTCGTCGAAAAATTCAATAAAATCCCAGAAATAATTGAAGTTGACCGGCTTGTTAGAAGTCGTAGCATCGCCCAAGAGCTAAAGATCGACCATAAAACAGTTTTAAACCATTTGCACAAAGTTGGGTTCAAAAAGGTGCTTGATGTTTGGGTGCCACACCAATTGTCAAAAAACATGATGGATCAAATTTCCAGCTGCACAGCCAAACTGAATAAAATCGATCCTTTTCTTAAACGGATGGTGAGTGTGGATGAAAAATGGGTCACATAGACAATATTGTCCGAAAACGATTGTGGTCAAAGCAAGGTAAAGCAGGAAGGTTCTACTCTGCATTTGGTGGGACTGGAAAGGAATAATTTGTTATGAGTTCTTTCCATATGCCCCAACATTAAATTCGGATTCCTACGGTCAACAATTGAGCCGTTTAGAAGCTAACAATTGACAAGAATTGGCAAATAGGAATGGTGCTGTGTTCCATCAGGACATCGGTATTGATGCATCCACCCTATAGTTCGGATCTGGCACCAGCGATTGCCAAGTTTTTCTTGCATTACAAAGCTTTCTTAGTGATAAAAAAAATAATAACCGTTTTTCACAATATTTTCTTGACTCCAGTTTTTAGCCAATAAGGACCCAGACTTCTATGAGAGAAGCATTATGAAGCTACCTTTAAAATAATAACAAATTATACAACAAAATGATACATATTTTACCAACATTGGTAATTCGAAATATGTTGAATAAAGACTCGGAAGTTCACGTAAAAATAATGGATTTATTTTTCTCCAACCTAATATGTGCGTAATTTCGTTAAACCCATGTGTGCTTCCCTAATTTCTTCTGATAACTAATAGAAAACAAAACATGCATAGTTTTTAATGTTGCGGAATTAAGAAGGAAACTTCATATACTAATATAAAACAAGAAAAAGGAAATAAGTGAAGCAATCTTGATTTCGCAGAAAGTGGTCTCAGTGGTCGAATTCAAACTTATGGCTGTTCCTTTTGAGAAAAGGAGATTCGAAAATCTCACGACAGCATGATCTACTGCAGTACGTGGCTTTGTGTATTATCAGGAGACTGGAATACGGGAAAATACAAAAAACTTTCGCGAATGCTGTTCGAGTAGCAATGAGTGTCATTGTAAAACTGTGGAATCAATTCTAAAAAACAGGACATGTTCGATATCGGCCAAGATAAGGTCGTCTACGTGCTACCAAAGTAAATGACCGATATCTCCTGTTAACAACTCGTCCAGAGAGAACAGCCAATGGACGCAGATTCAAAGACAGTTTTTTCGGCAACAGGACGAAGGGTCCACAAGCCAAACAATCCGAAATAGGATTCATGCAATTGATCTGCATACATGTAGGTCAACGGCGAGTATTCCATTGACAGCAAGACACCGTGTGGCCCGAAGAAAGCGGGCTGCTTAACATCCAGATTCGATGCAAAGTGACTGCAGTCAAGTACTATTTACAGACGAAACCCTATTCAATTTAGAGCAGTGATACTCAACCTGCACCCCGCGGGTCGCATGTGGCCCAACGGCCTTTTCTGAGTGGGCCGGTCATGGCCCACTGCACTAAGAAAATTAGCTGGAAATTCTATAAATAAGCAATTATCAATTTGCTTTTTTTTTATGGTAGAATGTAAGCAAAAGGCTAAAAGTAAATTTTTTTTTTCTGTGTTTCAGCGAAAGGTTAATACAGTATTAAAATAAAAGCCAAAAATGAATTTAATATTTCTATCAATTAATTTTGCCGTGTCCAATGTTGCTTTAGTCTTATAGTATCTTTTTCCCCTTACCCTTATGTTGCGGCCCGCTTGAAATATCTACCATGTGATGAGGCCCGACGGAAAAAAAGGTTGAGCACGCCTGATTTAGAATGTCACACTAGATATGTTTTGGTATTGAGAGAAAGGGGCCGTTGTGAAATAATTAAATATTCATGCAGGAAAGATCACAAGACGAATTTGTGGTTTGATGCAATGGGCTGGAATCAGCATAGAATCTCGTTTGCATACCTTGGAGCTGTTAAATTGCTATTCCGTATGATATGCAGGTGAGTACTTGCTCCTAAAAGCCCATGTCGTAACCTTAAGCTGCAACCATTGCTGATTCCCTCCTTTTATATAATGCAGGATAATGCGAGAAATCATATAGCTCGTCTTGCGGAGAATTTCCCTGAAGCTGGAACAATACAACGTATAGAATGGCCAGCATGTTCTCCTGGCCTAAATCTTATCCAGGGTGATTGAGACTCATTCGGACGATGTATTTAGCGAGATCACTGCCTTCGCTTACTGTCTGGGGAATGCTGTTCCACTCTTTAAGGAGTACACTCTCCATTTCCCTAAGTCTAATCGTTAATCTCCTCGCATCCATGCTTAACAGGTGAGGCAGTTTTAAAAGCTTGGGGGGGGGGACCAGATTAAACATCCTCTATCAATTATAAACAATCAGTTTTTTGTCATTTACATGTAACCAAATTTTGTCCCGTAGCATCATTTGTTTTTTGCTTCAATTTTTTCTGTATCGAGTTTTGTTCCCTGCACTCTCCTTTTTATGCTCATGCATGAGTTCTATCGTGCAATGGTTTCTTCACTTTTTTGCTTGCTCCCCTAATTTTCTTTAGCACTGCATACAAAATTAGTCACACATTTTTATAAATACAAGCATTTAAATGAATAACAAGAACAACTAATGTAAAAAAAAATTAACGTCAATTCCTTAGTTAGAAAAACGTGCTGGCGCCATCTGTTGCAGTTAATTGTAACAACGACGAAAATAACGCGTAATAAATTTAAAATTTAAAAAATAAAATTTAATTAATGAATTAATACTTGAAAAAACTGTATTAACATCAAGTGTCATCTACTACAAATTTTAAAAAAATGATAGGATGAATAGAAAGTATTTTATTAACGATTGAACTTTGAACAAGATAAATATATAGAGAGAGTGAGTTAATAGTAGGAATTGAAAAAAGAAATTCAGCTTATTAACTGATGGTACAACCAACATAATTTGAATTTTATTTAAGGTATTCGAACATATTCGGAGTATTTGTTTTTAAAAAAACAGCATACTGAAACCACTATAAATGCTTGTTTAAGAATCAATACCTCAATAAATACTAATATTTAACTAACAATACTTTTTTAAAATATTTAATTTTTTATAAAAATCACAATAATGAATGAAATTTTAGCAGTATTTTTGACATATACCAGCATTTACCGCTTATTATTATTTTTAAAATGCACATATCTACTTACAATTATACACGACATAGAATCTTCGAAAAGAAACCGACATCTTCACCACGTTTTCACATTCCTGTCCACAAAGGAGGGGGAAAAAAAAGAGTTCGATCATCCACAGCAGCGCTCTCTTTACTAATCTAAAGAACGCTACAAGCCAAGCTTTTACAGACCCTAATTATTCCTCTCATCCTAGAGAAAACTTTTAATGATAGTACCCCCCCCCCCATGTAAGACTTTTACCATCACCTAGAAAATACTTGACAGAGGTTCAGTTTCAGCAAAACAGATAAATTAATTAAGAGTTAGAATAAAGTTAGAGGGTTCTAATTAGTTAAGATTTACTCATTAAAATCTCTCTTTTTGTACTTGTTCTATCCGAAATCAGTACGATAAATTAAGGAATGTATTTTAAACTTATCCTTACACCAATACCAAATAGCATCACCTGGGGACTTGGTACCTTTTGAACAATTATTATGTATACTCATGTCCAAAATTAAGGTCACAAAGATGTTTTCTGTCATAATTTTAAAATGTCTCCAGGTAAACTGCTAGAATTTGTATTTTATGTATTTCGAAGAACGGATAGTACATTAGTTGAGGAAAAGATGCTGTAAAGAGTTAGTTTTTTTGCAGAACTACTGGATTGAAACCGTTCAAACATACAGGAATTTTGACTCCAATTTTGTGAATATTGCATTAAAATAAACAATAGTCCGTTTGCAGTGAGAATGATTTCTCATAATCGTTCAGATGATTCTTCGAGATGGAAAGCCATTGAGAGAATTGAAACTGGCCAGTCTCAACAGGAGGTGGCTCGAAAAAAAAGTGGTCTCCCGTTATGGAATCAATTCCAAACAAGTGGTACTGTCACCAGGAAGGTCGATCAAGGTTGTCACAGAGCATCGATATCTGCACAGGATTACTACTTGGCATCAAGGGAACGACAACATAGATGGGCAACGGCTCCTCAGCTTGCTGGTGACCTTGCTGCTGTGTCCAGAAGAATTTCCCGCAAACAGTCCACAGATATCTTGCAGAAACTGTCCTTTACATCCAGTGTCTGGGCCTGGTGCATCTCTTTGAATACATCCAAAGGAAAGACCGGATATTGTGGAGCTGAAAACATCAGTCATGGACATAACAAGAATGAGCATGATTCTTTTCGGTGAAGAGTCTAAATGTGGCATAGTGATTCTCGTAGTTCTCCTCTGGAGAGAAGATGGAGCTTGCTTTCATCCCTCTCGCATGAACAAAAATCAGCAGTTTTGGTGGCAAAGGAATCTTTGTCTGTGGGGGCATGATGTTGGGCAATCGTACACCTCTGTACATTTTCAACGCGGATACTGTCAACTCACAGCGCTAGAAAGACAAGATCCTGGAAACCTA
>BMAO01006476.1:0-38867 GCA_019973975.1 Trichonephila clavata
ATCTGACAGGCCTACGAGCATATAGTCCAATGTGCCCTAAGCGTCTGTACACGGTCTGCTTGAAACGTCATACCGGTAGCTGAAGAGAGCTGACAAGACAGTTCTGATGCTGCGCTCCGTCTGTTTCTTTTGGCAGTAACTGCTAAATACCGGTCTCATTTGGCGTTGTAACTCGGGGGCGACCTGTGCTGTAACATCTACTCACATTACCAACATCTTGGAATCGTTGCCAAGCCAGGAGATGACAGGAGATGACATCTAGGCGATTCTAAGTTCCTCGGATACTTCTAGCTGGGTACGTCCACATTCCAGTCGTCCGATAATTCTACCAGTAAAAAATAATCTAAATGCTTCCTTTGTGCCATAACTATGCGTTATTGCACTGAAAGGGTTTTAAAGCGCTTGTGAACAATTTATTTTTTGCCACCATTCCTTATATACCCCTCTTACACTCTCGTCATTATGACGTCTATCCGCGCCATCTGGTGGTTTCCTGTAAATTGCATATTCTTCTTCAAGATGTGTGTGATATTCTACAGGTGAAATTTTTATTTTAGAGTTCAATTTCTGTGTGATTCTGAATTGTCCTTAATTTATGAACATGAGTGTACAATGCTATTATCCAGTTAATTTAATTACGTCTGGATTGTCCTTTTTAATGAAGTATACATGTTACAAATGTTTAGCTTACATTATAAATAAATTCAAGCTCTTGTGTTTTTATATTTAATTAAAAAAAAAAAAAAATGCATACATTATTTACACAGTAGCTGCCATTCATCCAGTCTAATTGGGGTTTTAATTCGTCTCAGTTGTTTTTACAGAGGTATGCAAAATTGCAAATGGTTTAAAATACATTAATTAAATTCTAAATTTTCATTTTTTACAGTTTAAAAAATGCGTTTATTATATATATACATAGTTCGCGACCATTAATCCAGTCAATTGGGTTTCTAAGTCATCTGGATTAAACTAATAACCAATATAAAGGTCTGGGACTGCGGGCAGTAAGAATACGAATTTTGAAACAAGTAATGTCAAAATGGAACTATTTGCACACAAAAAATTCATTACTTGCATAATACGTAATGTCGGGATAACAATTTAAAATGACTGTCTAGTCTTACCTTCTCAGACTTTTGCTTATATTGTTTATTACTTTTATTATTGTCTGGTTTAAAGGAGCCTGCACAAAACAGTTCGTATTTACGAGGGTTTGCTGATCTTTAAAAATGTGTTTTATTTTCACAGAGAAAATATTCACAACTACGTTTCTCTCTCTCTCTCTCTCTCTCTCTCTCTTCTCTAGATGTTTTTAGAGTTTCCATCTAATTTTTTCGTACACTACAATAGAAATATTAATTACGATTATGAGAATAATAGTACCATACTTTAAATAAATAAATTTCCACGCCGATTTTTTTAAATCTAACATGACATACTTTAATTTCTATAATTAAATTAAGCAGTTAATGAGTAAAACGTACCTCCAGGAAAGCATGGTTAAAGCTTCTATGTTTTCGAATTTTCAAATTTCATCAAAAAACATTATAGTCTTAAATATATAAATAAGATGAAGGAATTTATTATGGCTCATATCAGATAGGTTATTTCACATAGAAATTAATTATGGATATTTTATATTTATTTTTCTTATTATATATTTATACTAATGTCCAAAATTAAGTTCACCAATGCGAAATCTAAGTAAACTGATGAAATATTCTTTGGGTTGCCTTCTGAAATTCGGCATACAGACATATTGTAATGTGAGAAAGTATATAGCAGCATGACCATATAAAAACATGGTTAAAAGATATTATAAGGTACAGGATATATAAAATAATGTGAAACTATGAATCAGAGACTAATTATTTAACTCGTTAAAATTCTACCTAATTCTAATCGTGATCACCGTGCACCGGTATACAAGCTTCATAAAGAGCCGTCATACTATTTACAAGAATGTCAATAAATATTGTGGTAAAAAAGGCCTTCAATCTAAAATCACGACTTGACTCCTAGAGGTCTCTGGACGTGGCTACGCTGAAAACTGGATTTTCATATACTATCCCAAATATATTCAACATAATTTAGATCCGGAGACCTTGAGGACCAATACACATGGTGAATAGCATCTTCTTAATGCAATTCATCAACATTGTGAGTTCTGTGTGGCCACTCATTTTCGTCCACACAATGTAATCCGGACCCATAGTACCCAGAAAGAACTCATATAGGTTATCAGGATCTCGTTCATATAGCGCTATGATTTGACAGTACTCGCATCAAAAACGTACAAGGTGTACGAATGCGCCACCACTATGCTTGCCACACACAAGGATTCCTTTGCCATAAATCTGTCGATTTTTTGTTTTGTAAGAGGGATAAAAGGAATCTCCACTTTCTCTCCAAATAAAGACTCAAAGAGAATCACTTTGGCTGCTACATTTCACTCATCACTGAAAAGAACACGGCCCCTATTATTGGGATGTCTACGACTGATTTTATCTCTCCACAATAACCGGTCTTTCCAGTAGGGGGCAGTCAAAGGGACACACAAAGACTAGACGCCGGTTGTAAAAGACTGTCTCCAAAGATGTTACCTGGAAATTCTTTCAGGCACAGCCGCAAGGTCACGAGCAAGCTGAAGAGTCCTTGTCTACCTATGCCGCGTGCGCTTAAGCCAAATTGCGATCCTGTGCAGATGTTGATAATCTGTTGCGATCTTGGTGGACCTTACCGGTGTCAGTACTACATGCTAAGAATTGATTTCACAGCCGAGGACCACTTTCGGGTCATTTGTAAACTATCAAGTCATCTCCGCTTGAGACTGGCCAGCTTCAAGTTTGAAAACAGCTCTCCGTCTCTAAACGGTTATGAAAAATCATACTCGTTGCTAACAGGCTAACTTGTTTGTTTTCATGCAATATTCACAAAACTTCAGGAAAAACTCTCATATGCTTAAACGGTATAAATCTAGTAATACTGAAAAAACTAACACTAAACAAATCTTTTTTTCGAAACTAAAAGTTAATATTGTACAACCCTTTTTTCAAAATATATAAAATACAAATTCTAAAAGTTTTTCTATAGACAATTTAAAATTGTGACAAGAAACATGTTGTGATCTTAATTTTGGATATGAATGTATTTTCTTAAGTGGGAAACTCAAAAAAAGTTTCAATATCCTAATACACTTACGTATAAATGTCCATAGACCAAGAAAAAAATTTTTATGAAATTATAAAAGTTTGGACACTGTAATTGCCCAATTAACATGCTCAACTGATTAAATTTTCAAGATCACAGGTTAATATAAACTCAAAACAAATCATTTCAAATGTGAAATGCTTTACATTAATAGTCAGTGAACCTTCAAAATTTTGAATGCAAACCTACAAGTGTGCTCGCATTGAGTCATGCAACTGCCGAATGTCACTTTGAGGAATGGAAATCCATGAATATTGTGGCAATACTGTGTCAGTCCTGGTTGTGGATGATGCTGGAAATGTCACCCAGGGATATCGAAGACAAATCTGGTGATCTCCCAGTTCAAGGTAACATGCCTACTCTCTGTAGAACACGATATGATGGCGACCGTTTGGAAAACGCGTATACAGCTTTTTCATTAAACGAAATATTCACTCAAATCAATATAATTTTCTCCAATGACTCCAATAATTCGATGACTCAGATCTATATTTTATAGCTATTAATTATTTGCTCCCTTTTTAAAAAAAACGGGGTTAAATTAAAACATTGTTATTATTATGTTTAGTCTAATAATAATCCGAAATTAATTTTATTCTGTATCATTTTTCACTGCTAATTTAACACTTGATGTATTTAATAAAATATATTTGAATAGAATGCACTTCTTTTCACAGCCTTTTATAATAACTCCATTAAACATACCAATTATACGTTCGAAATAAATAATTTTCTTAATTAAATCGGAGCAGATCAAGACAGTTTCTCATGTTAACTACGGAGTTAATATTTAAAGAAACAGAAATTTAATCTTTTATTCCCCACTAAAAACACAAAAGCCAGTTTTGGAGAAAGGAAACCCCTCTCATTAACTGGAATTCGAAAATGCTTAATGATTGGTCGAATCCCCGAAAACTTAATTATGTTCAGGAAGTTTAAATTAGATTTTAACGACACTATTTCAGTAGGGGATTTGTTCATTATCTTTGATGGCCTCAGGACGGGAGTTCCTGTAAGGAGAAAGCTAAAGCCGAATTCGCTTTTCGATAGCTTTGGGTAAGAATTAAATTTGCTCAGCTATAGAAGGAGAGTTCTTTAGGAGCAACAGATGTTAACGAGGAGTGAATTCAACAATTGTTGAATTGGAAGAACAGTTTAGTTTCTAAAATCGATCTCAACCGTTGAAGCGGGTTTCTATTCATATCCCTGCAAAGAACCTGATTATCGATTTTTTTAATCGATATTAAGCTGGATTTTGTGTTATAAATTGCTGGAAAAGTTCTAGAAATAAATGTCTCGCTCATTGAATGAAATCTAAAGCCCCAAAAAATTTGAAATGATGTTCAATATTTGATATTTTAACAACGAATTATTAGTTTTATTGTAAAACTAGTGTTACACGTCCCCTTCGCTGGATATCTCAGTATCCAGCTCTGGTCTGGCTATATATATTGTTTTCTATTTTTAAATTTTTGACGGTACCGAAAAACATTCTTGATTTATCGCCATAATTTTAAAATGCCTCCAGAAAAACTAATAGAAATTGTATTTATATATTTTGAAGATCCGGTAGTAAAGTATCAACCTTTACTGGGGAGTAGATGTTGCTCAGCTTTAGTTTTTGCAGAACTACTGGATTGAAACAGTTCAAGCATATGGGAATTTTTCCTCGGGTTTAGTGAATAGTGGATTAAAAGAAACAATTTCGTTTGCAGTGAAAATGAGTTATTACAACCATTCAGATGATTCCTTGAGGTAAAGAGCTGTTGGCAAGATTCAAGCTGGTCAGTCTCGAGAGAAGGTGGCTCGATGATAACAAGTGGTCCGAAAGTAGTCTCCCGGTTGTGGAATCAATTCCAAACACGTGGAACTATTATTATCCTTAATTTATGGACATGGGTGTATCTGGTACTGTTTTTGAAATAAGAATGCTACCTTTAAATTTATGTGCCAGGGGGCATTGTAAGCAGTCTTTTGCAGCAGCACATGGTAATTTAAACTATATCTGTACCCCATTTTTATGACAACAGCTCCTGTCGTTCACAAACTATTGGAGAGGACAACGGATTTTAGTGGGCACACTGTACAACCATATACATCTAGCACTACTTGCGTAACTAAGTGATGCTAGGTACTTATGCATTACACCGTCGGCCTATTTTGCTAATTAAAAGACACGCCAAATGCTGTTATCTTTATTATTATTCTATTTCATCATGCGCGGGTACAATTTTTCACTACCGCGTCATTTGGCGACGTCTTTTGATTGGATGAAATTGGTCGATGGTATATAGTATATACGCAAAAAATTATAATAGAAATGAAATTTTCTTACATTTTCTGAATTAATTCATCTTTAGTGTGTGCAATAATGGGTTCTCACCATTCAACGAAATGCCAACAATTTATTGCCAAAGATTAACTGCATCCCCAGTGTAGAATCGCCAAAGAATTTACGAATTATTCATACCTGTTTAATATCCTCCTAAAGACAATATCTAAACACTTTCTGGCAAACAAACAAATGTGCTGAAGTTCGCTAAAGCTGCCAAAAGGGTAAGGTTAAAACATAAGTACAAAGAAATGGCTTAAAAATTATTTTCGCGTATATTTTAATGTTTGTTTAAACACTGATATGTTGAAGGAAAATTTGTAAATGTGAGACATTAGGAATAAATGAAATATAGAAGAAAAATTCATGAAGAATGTGCAATATTCTATTCACGTAATCTCATTTCGCTCACGCTTTTCTTTCGCATATATTCGATAGTGAAAACGATAAAACAAAAAAATGTAGTACATATTATTATTGCCAATCAATTACAGAAAAATGAAAAGTTTTCCGAAGTTTTCAGTTTAATCCCATGCACGTGTGTTGTGTTCAAGAATTAAGGACTTTCCGTTTCTCTCACACACACAATGCTGTTATAAAGAAAATCAAAAAGAATTGTAAAGGGTCACGTACTTCAATAGTTTACTTCTACAAAACGAAATTTTTAATTTGAAATATTCTTTTTCTTAATAGTTACCCTGCTAGGGTTTCATGTATACCAATTATACTTCGTAATAGAATCTTTTCTAACTCCATATGTTTCTGTTTTTCCATAGATATATCTTAATGTTGAAATGTTTCGTACAAGTTTAAAGTAAAAATGTAAAAGTAAATCACGTCCTTATAAATATTATTCTTTTTGAAAGTTTGTCATATATTTCATCTTCATTCATTGTTTAAAATATAATGGTGTTCTCTTGGTAAAATAATTTCTTAGAAAATTCAACAATACAAACATATTTTTCATACCTTTTAAATCTATGCATAATATATTTTGAATTATTTGGCCCCCTATTAACACCTTTTTGTCCAGAAAATAAATATATATCATACAAATGAATATTTCACATGATAAAACACACTGTTTTATAATGTGAAAAACTCTTATTTTAAGCTTAAGTGGATCATCTTATATCTAATCTATTGCAGTGAGATTTAAGGTATCAACAAAACTTAAATATTTATTACTTCATCGAATCAAAATAAATATCGTGAAAATATTAGATTTAGGTAAATGGCTTCAATGTTTATTTGTTAGAGTCTGTGGCATAACTGTTGCATCATTTGAATTCGTCTTTATTTCATGTCGTATTATCAAGATATGTTAAATTGCATGTGAACTCTCATAGTCTATATATTTCATTTAAATTTAACCATGTGTGTGTGAGAGTGAGACCTGGAAACTTAAACTTAAAAATTAATTGAATAATAAATAAAAATAGAGCGGAGTCTTTACTGCCGCGTATGGATTTTAGGATAAATAGGACTATTTAAAGTAGAGAGTACTGGCGTGGGTGGATAATAATCGAAAAGAGAGGCTGGTGACTCCTTCTTGTGTTGATGTCTTTTGCGCTATTCGGTTTGGCGCCAAGTGGCCACCATTTTGGAATAATTTGCATGAACAATATTAAATCACTAATATTTGAAGATGACAACTTTTTTTATATACCAGCAGTCTGGTCAAACCTGACACACACACACACGAGATAATTTTTGAGTATCCCCATTTGTCGAGCATGATGCAGTCCTGATTTAGATCATTATCATAGAAAATGGGGTTGCAAACGACGTTTAGTAGGAGTAATTTACAGAAGCAGTTATGAAGGATGTGATGTGGAGTGAAATGAAAAGGGGTAATAGGAACTAAGGAATACATTTATTACACGTGCAGCATGTTTAAAAAATGAATAATGTATCAGGTCGACATCAGAAATGCAAAGACAAGTGATTTTGTCACTGAAATTATTGTAAGTTGCGTCTTCGTAGGTCATAACACATCGACATACGAAGGATTGTATTTATTATTTTTATTTATCCAACGCCCGTGCTTGCTTCTTGGCCATTTACCGCCAAGCCTCCCAATAATGACTGACGATATCTTCAGTCGGGTATTTATCGAGTTTAGTGCATTAGAGCAGGTAGTCACCATCCATTTTGGCATGGCCGCAGAGTGGGCAAGCCTCATCAGCAGCCAGGCCAAACCAGTGGAGGTGTGTTCCCAAAAAGTCATGTCCGGTGGTTAGGCGAAAGTGGGCAACAGCCTCGCCTCTCTCCAGATGCCTTGGAATTGGACCCAAACTGGTTAGAGTTTCCCAAGGCTTTCCAAGGCTCTTGGTTTCTTAGGTCACGGTTGTATATTTGTCGATGAAGATAGAAATGTTGCTCTTTGCTCTTCTGAGAGTCAAGGAAACTTCCGGTTGAAACGACTCGCTCCCCGCAGTCCTGTGATATTTAAATCTGTTTTATTCCACATCTTGAACACATATAAGCAAGTTAAACGTAAAGCAGGAATCGACGACACAATACACAACAAAGAAAACGAATGTACAATAAGCTGCAGTCGGCTACATGTTGAAAGCAGACAAATACAGAAGATAGAAAGATCTCGGTCTCCAGAAATCTCAGTTTTTATAGGTGGCTCAAATCACATGATCTGAGTGAGTGGTTAGATGTTGTTCAATATACTTTCGTTAGGTGGTTAGAAAGTTTATTAATCAAACGTGAGTCCCCCCCCCTGAAGGATGGACCATAGTTAATGAAAAGTTATTAAGAATAATTAATGGGATTATTATATATATACTAGCTGACCGGCAAACGTTGTTTTGCCATATAAATTATTTCTAGTGAATATTTTGGTAGTCAAATAAAAAATAACTAACTCATTTTAAGTGTGTGGGGATGTGGTATATGACTGAAAGAGAAATGGAAAGCTGTGAACGATGACGGCCTATAAAAGTAACAAAACACCAAATATTCATTTTTTGAATTATTTGTACTTTTATTATTTTAACTAATAAATTTCAAATTACATCTCTATCACAAATTATGACAATTAAAAAAACATTATCAGTCTCTTAGTGCAATGGAGTGTACGATATTTGTAGTGAGTCCATCTTTATAGCCTACACAGACAAACTGGATGGTTTACCCATGCAAGAACATGCCACATATAATGGTCCGTGTGAAAAACATGGTATGCCCAAATCTAAGCCATAAACAGAGTTCGTTTGGCCTTGAAACTTATTGATTGTCATTGTGAATGTCAATCTAATTGGAAATTGAATCCATTTGAATTCAATTGGCACATCTGTGGGAATAATATGAAAGCGTGGTAATAAAACATCTTATTTCCGGAACTTGCCATTCAAAATGCTAACTTCGACAACGTTTTCAATCAATTTTTGATGACTAATGACGTACCATTTCACAGCCATGGTGGGTTCAAATTACGAAGCAAAATAACCGGAGATCCAACCTTCAGTTGTAAATGGTGCGGTGGCATGCCTGGCAAATCCAATGAGCTCAAAAACTCTGCAGGATAATTTACAGCTACGTTGGTATCGTAAACTGCATCGATAGATTTGTATGACATCAAGTCCCCAGGCAACACCTGTTTCCTACTGAGTGTACGCACAAAATTTCAAAAGAATCGGTCTAGCCGTTTCATTTATCTCGTGTCGCTTATTTGAAATAATGAAAACAAAGTAAAAAATATTAAGTTTTTCACAAATATTTTAGACATTTTTGCTTTATAAACCTTGCAATATAGGAATTTTTGAATTAAAGATATGTACAAAAAAAATGGAGGGGGGGGATTTTTCACTCGACAAATTTGGTGATTTTTGATTTGCTATAGACACCTATTTTGCTATTGTAACCATGAGCAGGTCGATTTGGACGGCAGAACAGAGAAAAGTCACACATCTGGCGCGAAACGATTTTCGACGCCAAGCGAAATAAACGGCGAAAAAAGCAACACACAGAGGTAAAACAATTACGCGTTTTAAGGTTTTTAATTGATATCTTTTCAACTAATTGCAATATCGGAACGAAAAATAGTTTACGTCCTATTATAAGACCTACTGAATATACGCATAAAATTTCATAAGAATCGGTCAAGTCGTTTCGGAGGAGTCTGGTTACAAACACTGTGACAGGAGAATTTTATATATTAGATAGATATATATACATATGTATGTATGTATATTATCATGACTATAGTTATCTTAGGATTATAACTATTTTGTGTATATCTTTATTATATATATATATATTCTGAATCTACTAGACCCCCCACTGGTTTAAGATTTGCTAAGATTGTCTTTTTGTGTTAATAGACTCCAAGGGGGTTTGCGGGAGCGTTATAGACAAAAGGCATTTTTGAATCCTTAGACCAACAGACTTTAAATACAGTAGGCATGTTTCTTTTTTAGTTCATAATTTGGTAGTATGAGTAGAGAAAGGGTTTTCGGGAATTGACTCTAAATCGGTGTTACGGGTATTTTGGAAATTCAAGTCAATTCCTTTCAGGCCGAGAAGTAAGAGGGATGAGAATGCTTTTCCAGCACAACCAAAAACTTATATATATATATAATGCTAAGACTCAATTATAAATAATTTTAAAAACACAGTATATAGTCATGTAATAACATGAAATACCCAG
This sequence comes from Trichonephila clavata, assembly GCA_019973975.1. Classification (NCBI taxonomy): domain Eukaryota; kingdom Metazoa; phylum Arthropoda; class Arachnida; order Araneae; family Nephilidae; genus Trichonephila; species Trichonephila clavata. Next base: position 10,209 of record BMAO01006476.1, read on the forward strand.
TCAAGCAGGTGGGTAACTGCTGGTTCAAAATATTAAAAAGTTCCTTTATTTTATTCTTCTTTTATGATTTCTTGCTTGTTGCATATTGTATCTTTTCGTATGTATATTCCTTATTTACTCAGAGGTATAATAATAACTTCAAATACGACTCGTAACTTAGCCTCACCGGATCCTATATCATTTGGGATTGACAAGATAGAACTTGAATTCAATTCTCTACACCCATGCCACACCAGCATGAGGATTAGGCCGCTTTCATACTGGTCTTCGGAAAGTTTTGAAATAAGTTGGTTTTCTCCATTTCTCATAAATAATTGTGATGTTCCTAAAATATTAGTTATTTGCGTATAGGTTTATAAACTTAAAAATTTCTTCTAAGCGCAAATTGAATAAAAATCAGATTTAATGACGTACGCAGGAGGGCCCAGCCATCACAACCAAATATTTCATTTTAAAATATTGTTTAAAAAAATACTTTAGAATACCTTTTTATTTATATCATTCGCATTTACAGCTTTTTCTTTCTATTTTTATTTTAAATTTAATGAGAATCGAGACCAGTGATACTCAACTTGTGGCCCACCGGGACTTTTTATGTGGCCCGGTCATAGCCCATTGCTCGGAGAAATTCATTTATTTATGAAACTTTGATGGGAATTCTTAGTTAAAACATCAAATATCTCAGTTTTGCTTTTCTTTGCCAATGTCGTATGGGTGCGAATTGATATTTGTTTTCTGATTTTAAACTATCTTTCATATCTTGCAAACGAAAAATATTCGAAGAAAATAGATTGTTTCAAGACGATTGGGAAGTTGACCATTTTGCAGTGAAAACAAGCATGATTTAGTAATTGTTTGATTTATCACGAAATGTATTTAAAAAATATTAACAAACAGGAATCATTCAATGACATTTTTTCTGGTAGATTTTCAAGAGAGGATAAATAGGCTTTCTTGAATTATCTTTAGAACAGCAAAAACGTGTTTTGCCAGTGGTATAGTCACAGCGATAACAAAGGCACCCTATGGAATTTGTTATATCATTGATAATCATATGAAACCATTAACTGATGCAGAAATTGTGAAAGAGTGATTTTTAAATGCTTCCATAACAGAAAAATTAAGTGACAAAAATGAAAAAATATAAAAAATAATAATTAAAAAAGCAAAGTAAGAGTTTTGATATTTTGATCAATTTCTATATTTTAAATTCTCTATGTTATCTTGGTCTTAAAGCATTTTTTGCATCTCCTCCTCCCTTAAACCTCATGTTTCGGCCCGCGTGAAATAGCCATCATATGTGTGCGGTCTACGTGAAATAGATAACATATGTATATAGCCTGGTAGAAAAAAAGATTGAGTACCTAATCTAGACTCAACCCAGTTACATAAAAAGTATCGCTTTTTTCAGTAACAAATTGTAATAACTTTTCAATGCGTTTCATACAAATACATTTCACCATATTTCGTAATTAAATCGTTTTAATGGGTAAAAGTAAATATTAATTTAATAAATTGAGAAATAGGGAAATGGATTAAATCGACAAAGTGTGTAATGTATTATGTTGTTACTTGTTATAGAGGATTTCCTATGAGGATACATTTAATAATTGTTAATCTAGTGAATGTTTACTACTTAAAACCATAAATTTTTATTGTTCTTATGTTCAATAAAGGTAGTAAAAGTTTGCATTATTTTTCTATTCACTATTTTATATTTTATGCATTCCTTGTATTTGTATTTGCTTAGTTATAAAGGTATAAATATATTGAATGGTAGATAATTTATTATCAATAGAAGTAATGGAAGTATCATATGTAGTAAAAAATAAATAGAAATCAGTTGAAAAAATTTTTCTTCATCGGTCTCTGTCTTATTTCTACCTCTCTCTATCTCCCTTTCTATCTATTTATTAAAATAGTAGACACTAGTATAGCTTTTATCACACATAATATTTTTCCACCCTGAATCTCCCAGCAATAGAAATACTCTTTAGAGATCAGACCCAACAAGTTTCACCCCTGTAAAGGCCAAATTCCCGACTAACTCGCTTCCAGTAAAAATTCCCCCATTTATCTTCTTTGCTTATTTTTTTTTAATTACATGAACTGCCTGTGTTTAGTTTAAGTTAAATAATATATTTATGTTGCCTTACAGTTAAATATTATTAAGCCCAACACGTGAATCCCGTCTCAATTGGATCTACATGAATGCATAACTTTGTGCAAAAGCACAAGAAATGTTCTAAAAGTAAATATTAGAATGTATTCTAGAACATTTTTTTCATTGTGGATTCCCAAGTTTCTTTTCCATAAAATTCTTCGACTGAGAATTTAGCAAATCAACACTGTCAATTTTAGAATTTTAGAAAGTACTTGTTATACCAATGTGAAACAATTATTAAAATTGCAGTCATTGTTCTAAAATAAATCTAATAAATTGTTATTAAAAAGAACGTTCATAAACATTAAAATATCCCATAAGAATTCATGAGCAAATTAAAGTTAAAAAAATATATGTGTAAAAACAAACTTTAATATCACTTATCAATCGTTGCTGCTTCATTGATCAATACATCCAAGAATTAAGATAAAAATTTACAAAGAATTTATCTTCTCGATGTTCCAAGTTTAGAAGCAAATAGCTCTTGAGAAGCAAAGAGGTTCCATTTTAAAGTAGTCGTTGTTAAAGTATGTATTAGAAAGCTAAACAAAGCTAATTTAGAACTTTTATGTAGAAAAATAAACATTTTAAGATGAGGAATGATATTTTATTCATCATGTATGTTTCATTGCATGGTGGAATGTATAAACGCAGACCGGTAGTATAGTTTTCTTCATACAAATAAGAACATATGAATATTTTATAGTTTAAGAAAATGGCTATACAAGTTAAGCACCCAAGGGACTAGAACAAGCAGTTTAATATAGAGAAGGAATTTACTCCTGTACTGGTCAATAAAGAATCTAGTTTTATCGAGTAATTTTATAAGCTATAGAAAAGCAGACATAAGTAAAATACCCATTAAATTGCATTATATCAATCAAAATTGAAACACATATCATTTTCTCGCAATCTTTCAAAAACAAGAAAGTTAAATTTGGCCTTTGATGTGGAAAAAAAAACTTCTTTCTATTCTGTGTGTATACATCAATCAATATGCCAAAACGTTCTCCAAAAGCAAATTACTGTAATTATTCGAATCTAAGCCACAAGCCAAATTCTCAACACGTTTTTGTGAATAAATTACAGTTTAAAAAAAACTAAAAAACACGCTTTTATGGTTAATTGAATTAAAAAGTAGGAAAATCCATTCTTAAGATAGTCGCCAAATCCGGAAATTGTATTTGGAATTAGTCGCCAAATCTTAAAATTGCATTTGGAATTTGTCACCAAATCTGGAAATAATATTTGGAATTAGTCATCAAACATGGAAATTGTATTTAGAATTAGTCGCCAAATCTGGAAATGGTATTTTGAATTGGTCGCCAAATCTGGAAATTGTATTTGGAATTAGTCACCAAATCTGAAAATTGCATTTGGAATTAGTCGCCAAATCTGGAAATTGCATTTGGAATTATTCGCCAAATCTGGAAATTGCATTTGGAATTAGTCATCAAATCTGGAAATGGTATTTGGAATTCGTCACCAAATCTGGAAATTGCATTCGGAATTAGTCACCAAATCTGGAAATGGTATTTCGAATTAGTCCTCAAATCTGGAAATTGTATTTGGAATTAGTCACCAAATCTGGAAATTGTATTTGGAATTAGTCGCCAAATCAGGAAATGGTATTTGTAATTAGTCACCAAATTTGGAAATCGTTATTCCTGATGATCCTGATCAGGACAAAGGAACAAAAATTACGAAATTATTGTATTGGTCATCGGTCCTTGACAAGTATGCAAAATTTCGAATTAATCTGACCTTTTAAAGTGGGTAAAAATCGAATTCAAAGATTCCGTTATATACAAGTGAAACTTATAAAAGAGTGTTAAAAAATAAAAAATAGTGCAAAATTATTTATCAATATCCGATATTTACGAAACTTAAATGACAGTCAATAGAAGTGAATAATTTATTCTAGTGGTATTAAAAACTTATAAATATATATATATCTATATCATATGAACCTACAACTGTTCTAGCCCCGGCAGAATATAATGTTCAATTTCTCTATCGAATAAATTTTTCAAGCCGTTGATTCTAAGTCACGCCAGATTTTAAGCAGCATTAACATTAAAAGAAAATATGGTTAGATTCAAATAAGTACGATATTTTAAAAGTGTTGCCTAGTTTTTAACTTTTTAATCCAATTTCAATTTTTAGTAAAAACTAGGGCAATTTTATAGGTGAATTATTCCTTCTCCGCCCTTACCTTTCTGAAATTTGTAGTTTATAGTTTGCTAAGGTGGAAGCGCTTAATTCTTCCCTGCCTTCATCTCCTTTCATGACTTTTTAGACGGTATTAACCCTCCGCTAGGGGTGCGTCAAGAAGTTCCATCCTTAGGCGCGCGGCATCTCTCAGATGCATCACCTCATACTTATATTTGGAGAGGAATTAATCCTTTTTTTTTTGGCGAGATTTGACATTAAAGCGTTAAGATATATCAAAAATATTGACATAAACTGCAGTGCTTGTTACTAAAACTCTTAATTTTTTCAAAATCTATAACATTACCTTCCTGTCAAAATAATGAACTATTACTGAAGTAATATATAATAAATAGAAGTACCAATCTATCTGTAGCACCCAAGCATTCAACGGCTGTTAAGGTTTAAATGATACAAAGCAAAGGAGCTTTAATGTTTTGAAAAGGGGGGGGGGACCAGGAACGTAGCCCCAAAAAGAGAAAAAAGTTGGTTCGCGCATGAATTCGTATATTGAAAAATTAAAAAAGATATAGGAAAATTGAGACCTTCTTTGGTAACCATCTCAATAAACAAAAATAATTACGCCAATGCGAAAAAAAAATGCACTAATGCTGAAAGCAACTTCAATAAATTATTTTGGCACAAGCTTGACTTCATTACTGACAAACGTATGCTACACGCGCCGTTATATAATATTTAAGATATAATCAGAAACTTCAATTTAAACAAAACAAAAGCCACCCATCCTGTATAGTGGTCAGTGAAGCTGACTGCGGTGCCGTAGGGACTGGGTTCGAATCCCGGAGAAGGCATGGATGTTTGTGTTGTAATTCTTTCTTCTGTCTGTGTTGTATGCCCCCTGTTATACATTGCGTGGAGCACGGGTTTTAAAAAAACACATCACAAAAATAGTGGTTAGTTATCATTTGTCACCACTATCTGTGTACATTTTCAGATGCATCTACATTTTGTTGCAGTCTTCATAAATCCTCTTACAATGTTCAATGCACATGAATTTTTATCAATTTAAAAAACAAAGCTTTAATATTGTTTTTCCTTGATCTCCTGACAAGGGGAACAGTAATTCCTCTTCGCAGCTATTGGTGTAGTTTATCTTTGTTTTTCGTCTTGAACAGCACGTTTTACATCAGATCTTTCTTTAATTCTCAGTCGTAATGAACGAGGTATGTGAGTGTCACTCTCAGGCCATTTACGCTCGGCATCTCTCATATGCATCTCAATTTCCAAGAGAAAAACCATCTTAAAGAAGTTGCAAAATACTTGCTTCGAGTTATTTTAGTTTTTAAATAAAAACTACGTTCTTTTTAAGAGAAAAACATGAAAATGAAAAATTGGAAAGACATTAAAAATTACGTCGTTGGGCGCGCTGCATCTATCAGATTCAAAAGCCTCTGGCGCCCGAAATGGGAAGCAATCGACGGCATCATCGGCACTCAACTCTAGTGCGAGTGATAAAAGATAAATAGAAGCAAGAAAGGCGCGTTCCGGCTCACCGTGTGGAAGCGCAACAAAATAACTTTTACTCTGTATGTCACAGATTCGTGCGCCTAACCAAAGGATAAAACACTTTCGAATTGCCCTTTTTTAATAAAAAATATTTAACATTTAAAATATAACTATTGTAAATTTATAAAAAGAAAAAATACCTTGATACAAATAAAATTACAATTTTAAAAAAGTTTAAAAAATCATGAAAAAGTCGATTGATAGGAATCTTTGTCATGGTAGTAGACGGGGCGATGGCTAGCTAATCCGTTTGCAGTAAATGAGTCCGAGTTAAAGAGAGAGAAAAATTTTATGTAATAGGTTAAGATGAGTTGTGTTTGTGGTATCTAGTGAAGTTCTGTGGTTGGCTGAAAAGAGAAAGTCCGTTATTTTTGCATTTAAGTTAAGGTTATCAGCTCGACCAATCAGTGAGTTCTGGAATTATGCTAACTAAGAAATTCATTGGTATTAAGATACTAGACAGGATTTCACTCTAGCCGTCAAGAATTCCCAGACTGCACTCTCTCGTTTTGACAGTGATCACACTAAATGTCTGTCGTTCTGAAATAACTTGCAGATTTACACTAACTGTGCCAAGTGTCAGATTCATCGGGCTTCAGCCGAACACATCTCTAGTAATATAGGCCTCTATGGGAAAGATATTGCTAGGTAGATCGGGGTTCGAAGATTTTATGCAAATCAGTCACAAAAAGCAAGACAGTTCTTCAGGAGCGATGGAAATATATTGTCGAAAAACAATCCTTGAAATACAGAATACAGTGCTCAAATTTGCAGAAAAACTCTCATAAGGCCTTCACACCCTCTACGGCGTTCAGGTCTCATATATCAGTGTCTAAAATACAAGTATGTTTAAGGATTATTCACAAGCACTCGCTCGTCCTATTCAATAGCCGGTGCAATAAGCAATTGCTGGTCGACTCTTCAACGGTCAAAACAAAACTAACTCAATTTTGGCGAGTGACTCCCTATTTATAAGACTCATGAATTCTTTGAAAAAAATCCATTTGTGTCATAGATTGTGATATTAGTAGATTTCTCCACTAATTTCACAAAGAGTCCATAGGGCCATGAACTCGACAACATGGTCACCAAAGTCGCCAACTTGAGTCTATCGCCAAGGTTTCACCAAATTTCCATTTAATCACCATTAAAATGTAAGGAGTGCCGTTGCTTTCAAATATTACAATTTTAACATAAAATAAATACAATATAGAGTAATATAAACGTATGACACATCCAGATATAAATTATCTACACTATTAAAAGTTCAATACACAAAATTCGTCACAATATCTATTCTGATCACCATCTTGTGCCCTACTTTTACGCGTCAATAATCGTGTGGATATAATTTAACTTCTTCAAGCTCTGAATTTTTTAAAAAATTTATTTGAACTTTACACTTTGAGACAATTTGGGGATAAAAGGTGACCGATTTCACAATTTTGAACCTCAGTCAAATAACGAGGATAACTGAGCTCGCATCTCCCTCTTCAAACTTCCACACCATTCCAACGTAAAGATTTTGAGCCTCAACATATTTAACGTTCGTTAGCCCCTCTGCCAGGCAGGTCGTTATTTTCGGTGGATTAGAAACAACAACCGTGTTTGAAGAAAAATGAGGACTATTTAGAAAGGATGTTATAAACAATCACATAAACTGTCAAAATTTTATCATTCTCTGTTTTTTAAATTTATTATATCTATTTACGTTTTTTCTTAAGTTTCTCATGATAATTTAAAAAATAAATGAATTATCCAAACAGCGGTCGATTTAGCTTAGCACAGAGATTCCCAAAACTAAAATCAGACAGTGCATTTCTTGCTATTTCCGTAATTTTATCTACTCCATTCAATTAACTTTATTGTTTTTCCTCTAGCTCTAAGTCATTACACAGCAACGACTAAAAATAAAATAAGAAGTTTAGCATACTGGCCATCATTAGAGAAAAGATTTCATTATCAACCATGTGTGTAAATCAAGCAAAATATCAGCTTTTCTCAATATTTTCATTTGATTAATCTGCTGTAGTAGTTTTACTAAAGCAAACGTTAAATATCACTAAGCTTGGTAACAAAAGTTGTATAAATTGTATTGAACCATCCGGAAAAGGCAAGATTTTGTTATGAAATGTTTCTCAAGTGAAAACAAAACAAATAATCGACGAACTTTTTTTCGCAGATGCAACTTTTATGCAGATATAGCTCGTCATTTTCAGAACAAAAGATTCCTTCTTATGTCTCGCTTTTTTTTTCATGTTTTCTGATATATTTGTGCACAAATTGAACATTGCATAAAGACTAAGGACAATAATTAAAAATGTACCTAAAATTGTAATTATAATATCACTTTTACAATTATGACAAAATATATAAAATGATTCACCTTATATCCCAACTAAAGATTCTGCCAATATTTTTATCCTTATGCATACATATCCATTTTCGTGGCAGTTGTTCGTTAACGAAGACGTTACAGGCATAAAAAACAAGACATAAATAATTTTCTACTTATCATTTGTAAAAAAAGAAGTTCTTCAAAATAGTTGATTGCTGATTATTAACCTATTTATAATATCGCTCATTTCGTACGGCTTTACATTCAAATGTCTGAAAAAACATACTATTATCTACAAATGTATTTTTCTTGCCTTTAGATTTTGATTTAATAAATGCCAGTGGTAGCCTAGTGGTCAAGGTAACGAACTCGTGACCGGCGTGTCATCATTTTGAGCCTAGTACCGCTGAAGACCCTCCTTGCAGAATGGACCAATGCGCATTAAATATGTCAAGGCTCAAATGTCCTCCAGTTTGTGGGGAAGTTAGACAATGGGGTGCCAGAGCTCAGGTGTAGTCCTCGTCACTTGACCATGATTTAGTGTGACGTTAAGATTAACTCACTTTGATTTAATAAATACTCTTATGTAGAGAAGTGAAAAGTAAGAAATGATGTTTGATGCTCGTGTGCAGTAAGTAAAAATTAAAATTTTTCTATCATTTTAAATAAATCATTTACATTACATTAAAATTTACAAGCACTCCATAAATTATTTTCTTTTCATATATTATTCTTCCCTATTTTTGATTGCTTTTTTTTTGAGCTTTCAACAACACTAGTTGTTTTTAATTAAAAACTGAATACATGTGTGTGTGTCTGTATTTGAGTGTGTTTTTACTTTCTATAGGAATAATTTACTTCATGAAATTGTTTCAAGTAACAAAAATTCCAAATTTAGTCAAGATCTGAGTGAAAAGTTATTCACAGAAATACTAAATTTTAAATCCACAATTACGGAGGTTATGCGTTTGTTTCAGCTGTTGAGTGATTTCCTGAACCATCTATGAGAAAGAAATACTGAGGTTCACTCAAGTATCTGTGTTTTCTTTGACATGTTTCTTAAATAATTAAGTTCCTGAAGAATTACGGAAATATGAAGAAAAGAACAAAATACATACATTCTAAAACAACAACTACGCATTTTACGTTTTTCTTATTTCTGCTGAAATATTAAACATAAAAATAATTTAAAACATTCTTACAAAAAATTTTAAATCAAATTTTAGCGAGTCAAAAGCACAGAATATTGCAGTCACCATTAATTGATCCAGTTGAGTAAATATGGAATTCATTTAAATGAATTGTCCAAACATAATACTTTCCTTTAATACAAAGTTCATAAAATATATTTTAACAGTGAATAGTGTGGTAATTTAATATTATAAATATATATAGTTTTTAAATTCCTTAAATTAATTTTATTTGTTTTTTTTCTTGCAAGTATTTATTTAGTATTGGCTAAATGTTAATAAACAAAGTATTGCATTTTTAAATTTTTTTTCCAAAAAGTGACACTCGATAATCATTTAAATTACATTGCATCTATGTTCTTCATGCAACTATATTATTTATTCATAATATATAAAACTCGAAAGTATATCTTTGTAGAATATATCTCTTAGGAATAATCAGTAAGCTTAGAAATTTTATTGTAACTTGAATTTTCGAAAGTTTCAAAATTATTTTTTGATTTTTGTTTGTTTCATCACTGAAAAAACAGTATTTAGTTTACCTAATTAAATGAATTTTTTCAAATGATGAAAGATCAAATAATTTCACAAGAAAGATGTCATGCTGAATATTACATATTATAGGCCATTAATACCTGACATTTTTCCCTCTGTATTAATTTATGTAACTCACAATATTTTTTTTTAAATAACACTTTCTAAGAATATTGTTTTAAGCACAACACAATTGTTTCTGTTTTCTGGTTTTTATTTAAGTAATTACTAATAATATATAAGTAGCTTCAAGTATTTCTGTGAGTATCAGCTCTTTATATTTTATCTTTTTTCCATGTTAGTTTTTGATTGTTTTTGAAAGCATTGCTAATAGCTGAAATATCAAACGTTCATATTACTTCGATTTTTTGTTCTTTTCTTTGTTTATATGTATCTTTAATATTGTAAGATATTACAGACTTTAAATAAATTTATTTAAAAGTATATATTAAATTTCATGACAAAATCAGAAACATTTCATCAAAGATGAAAAACATCTGTAATATGAGTCTTTCGAATAGCAAGGGAAGAAACATTCAAGAAATTATTCGCCGACAGAAAGTGGAACGGATTGGACTGAAATTTTACTAGATATCATTCAAGAAGCTTGACAAAAACAGTAATAGTACAAAGTTTTAAGAACTGACTAAGACGCTGAACAAATGTAGTTACATTGGAAGAATTCTCATAAATCTAAATATATTTCTAAATTCCATTTTTTGGAACACAGATTCAAAAAATAAACACAATATTCCAAACAAAAAGATATATTTTCGGTGCCTTTGTACCTAAGAGGGAGAAAATTGAAAAACAGAAAATACAACGCCATTAATTTAAACAGATATCGTCCCTATGCACAAGTAACTACATATGAAAATCATTTTTCAACAAAAATTATCTGCATTTAAAAAAATAATAATATAGAACAAAATGTTAAAACATTAAGTATTCTTAACAAACACACTGTGTGTGTTTATCCATAACATGAGAGAATCGATTTGAAAATACAACGGAGTCTCTTTCTGGTTCAACAGTTGTGAAATTTTCTTCTAATTAACATCTGCTGTTCCTCTCCTAGAGAAGCTCACCCTGGAGAAAAAATTTAATTCCTTTTTAGTCAAATATCGTTTTCGTCGGCTTTAACTTTCCTATTAAAACACAACCCTAAAATCATCAAAGATAATGGAAAGATTACTAATGCGGGAAGTGTCGTAAAAATCTAGTTTGAACTTTCTAAACGTAATTAAGTTTTGGACATATTTTCGAATTCAAATTAATGAAAGCGTTTTGTTTTCGAAGACTTAATATATTTCAGTAGAATGAAAAGTTCATTTCTAGTTTCCGTAAATCATTATTTAGGTAGATAATGGGATAAACTATCTTACTCTTTTCAATTCACTTGATAGGGTGATTTTGATAAAGCATTTCGTTTAGTCATTGATTTTATTCTTAATTTTATTAAAAAACAAGTTATTAATTTCAATTTTTATTTCAAAAAATATGTTGACAGTGGAATTAGCAATAAAAATAAATGAAAGGCGAAGTTAGTTCCAATTTTCTAATCAGTGGATTGAGATAATTTCCACTCAGGTGGATTTGAGATTAGTAGTAATTTAATAGAATTTTTGAGATAAAAGGTTTAATGGATCTTATCTGACTTCATCTCTCTGGGGAGGATTAGAAGCAAATATTCATCATCTAACACTTCTGCACATCCCTCAATAATAAAATTAATTAAGTATCTTAATCCCTTAAGTGGTCAGTTGTTTCACCCAAAATGTTCCAAAAAAGGTACATTTTTTTTATTTCCTACAACTAAACATGATATACTTAATAGAATGTGTGAAATGGAAGAACTTTATTTTACATTTCAATTTTAATGTTTCCACTCTAGTTTTTCTTTTATAATTATGAAGCACAACACCCCCCTCACGTGATGTATAGTCACTTCAGTCTGGACGTATTCGGGAAAACCATTCTGCTATTGGTCCAAGTCCCCTTTACGCGGTGTACTCTGAAACCGGCGGCTAGCATGGGAACTGCGCCGGCACCTTGCTGTCGGCTACATCAAGGGAGGTCAGAGGTTGACTTCCCTTGGGACATCAGCACCGGTGTGTCCACTCTGGGATACTATCCCATGAGAAACTGCTTGACCGTTGAGACGTCAATCGTTCCTTACGGGAAATGGGTCTTTGGTGTACACCACCGCATATCTTTAAAAAATTTCTCTCATATTTGCAAAAACATTTTATGATTGTACCTCTTTCTCAAACGTTTGAAGATTTTCGTGTGTGTGCATATATTTTTGCACACACAATTTGAAGCATGGTGAAATGCAGTCTTACACTGCAATGGGAACAGGGATTACATCGGCTTTTTGGGGTTATCTAACCACACATTTTCATTTTTTCACAAGAAATAAATTATACATTGCCTTGCCAATCCCTGTTCGTTATCGAATATTTCTCAAGAGTCTAAAATTCCTGCCTTCAATGAAATATTCCCGCCTTCACCGCAACGAAAAACCCGGATGAGAAGTATTTCAGTTCAATGGAAAAACTGTATCTCTTAAAAACACTAGCACTTATAATTACATTATAAAAAGAAGTATGTGCAAATCAAAAATAGAAGGAAAAAAATTACAGTGCCCGTACAGCGTACGTGCAAACCGGTTGTGGCTAGCTTTCAGTAGACCCTATGGTGTACGGGCAAACCAGTTAAGGAGAGTTAAAAAACTGAAGCGAAATATAGACCTTTTTCCGATTTTTAATATTTTTCCCAAATTGCTTCGCTATGATAGCCAAGTGGTTATTGTATCGAATTCGTGACTGGTGCTATTGAAGATCCTGGGTTTGAGTACTCATGCTATTAAAGACCTGTCATATATAGCAGAGCTGATACGCGTTAAATCTTTCATAACTCGAAATCCTCATGTTGACATGGTGTGGAAGCTTAAGGAATAAGATGAAATGAATTAAACATGAAAAAAGCAAAAGTTTGCAAATAAAATTTTGAATTCATGTTCTACAATTAGCTTTTTACTTCGATTTTATACATATGTAAGTATCTAATTGATTCAAATCCTTTTTTTTAAATAACTCAGAATTTCTCGATCTCTTATTTTCAAAACATACTGTGTATTTCCCAACGTAAGCTCATCCAACTCTAAACTAAGATAGCATCTCTCCTCCAAATAAAAAATCACCCAAAATTCGAAACACTTATAAGACAAATTTTTTAAAAAAATTCTGTAATTTTCAAATTGTTGCCAAACAGAGAGAACATTTGTTCAATTTGTAAAACGCCAGACATCAACAACGATAGTTTGTTTTCTAGAAGCTTGGTGTGTAGATAACACATTTTTTCATAAATATTGTATTTTGGTACACTTTCTGTGCAATCAACATTTTCTACGAAATTTTTTGTTCGAAAAATGAGTGGGAAGAGGAATTTAAATATGTCACGTGATCATCGACTTGTTTCATGCACTTAAAGAAAAACTCACTACACGATTATTATATGAATTTTCAATGAGTGGATGTGATTTTTTTTTTTGCACAGTTCAAACAGATTCAGAGACCGACTTCGACGAATTAAAATGACTTTTTTTGTGTTTAGAAAAGGGTTAAATTTAAAACAATTAGAATGATAAAATCACTTGACGCTGACGGAAATTGTCGAAATAGCCGTTTTCCATAAACTACGTTTTATTTCCAAAATATGCAGATATGCATATTAAACGTCCCTTTCAATTTAATTTTAAAAATTTCAAAAATTTGTCGGCTTATCAACGGAAATACACGGTATAATATTTTTATTTAATAAATCATTTACCTATGTACCTTGGTTATTTTGTTTAATCTGGACGGCCTTAATGTATCCGACTACTTGCGACAACTTTTTTTTTTAATGGAAATATTGGCTTTTTTTGTTGTTTTTAGATTTGTTTAGTACATTTTATGAAAAATATACTAAAAATAAGGAGAGAAAAAGAAATTATTATTACTAAAATGGTAAAAAATAGGTAAACATTGACCAAACAATACATAAACGTGGTTCATTCTGTACCAAAAGTTTAAGAACAAATTTTCAATTTTTCCATTTTGATGTGTTGCTATAATATTCATTTTTGAAGTGACCTTTAGGATAGGAGATATTTTAATTTTTACAAAAATTAGAGGACTTTATCTTGATGATTATATAAAATATTGGGTTGTTCGGAAAGTAATTTCGTTTTTTCCCGACAGAGTATTTAATTGTATTTTTTTTGCACCCAACTTCACATTTAAGCCGTATAATTTTTATATGCTTTGAGAGCTCATATAGCAAGGCTTGTGTGTGAAAAGTTCCAATTAATTCTACGCAGTAGTTTTTGGTTGGTGCCCTTTTAAATATGGAGAGCAATAAGCAGCATTTTCGACATATATATATCTTACTGTTTTACTACAGAAAGGGTAAAAATGCTGTTCAAGTCAGAAAGAAATTGACCGATGTGTATGGAGAAGGTGTGTTCACAGTACGCCAGTGGCAGAACTGGTTCGCTAAATTTCGATGCGGCAATTTTGATGTCGAAGATGCACCACGTTCGGGAAGGCCGGTTGAAGCTGATAAAGACGCTATAAAGGCATTAGTTGATGCGAACCGGCGAATAACAACACGTGACATCAGATTGAGGTTAAATTTATTAAATTCAACAGTTTATGACCACTTGAAAGGCCTGGGATTATCCTCGAAGTTCGATGTATGGGATCCCCATGTTCTCACAGAGAGAAATCTGTGTCGCCGCATTGACGTCTGCGATTCGCTTTTCAAACGTCATGAAAATTATCCGTTTTTGAAGCGCATCATCACTGGGGACGAAAAATGGGTTGTATACAACAACGTCAAACGCAAGAGGTCATGGAGCAAAAAAGATGAACCGGCTCAAACCATCTCCAAAGCCGATATTCACCAAAAAAAGGTGATGCTGTCTGTTTGGTGGGATTTTAAAGGAATCGGTTTTTTGTTTTTTAGCTTTTACCGGATAACACAACGATTAATTCGGAAGTCTACTGTTATCAGCTAGACAAACTGAATGATGCACTTCAACAGAAAAGGTCAGAACTAATCAACAGGAAAGGTGTAGTGTTTCACCAAGACAACGCGAGACCTCACACAAGTTTGGTCACTCGCCAAAAGCTTTTACAGCTTGAATGGAATACAATGCCACACCCACCATGTTCTCCAGACCTGGTACCATCGGATTATTAATTGTTCCGGTCACTCCAAAACTTTTTAGACGGTAAAACCTTCACCTCAAATGAGGAGGTCAAAAACCACCTCGATCAGTTTTTTGCCAGCAAAGACCAAAAATTTTATGAGCGTGGAATTATGCTACTACCAGAAAGATGGCAAAAGGTGTTGGACCAGAATGGCCAATATATAATTTAATAAAGTATTTGTTTATTATACGAAAACTGTCCTTCATTTCCACAAAAAAAAAAAACGAAATTACTTTCCGAACAACCCAATAGCTTAAAAAACAGTGATTATATTCACATTCGGGACTGTAAATTTTGCTATAAAACGGTGATAAATAAATTTGAATTTTAAAATACTTCTACTATTATACAGAGGACAGTAACAGCAAAATAGTAGGCCAATAAATGTCTTCCAGAAATTCTCCAAAAAGTTGATGTTAGAGGACTAATGCTCACCATGACAATGCCTCTTCCCATACAGAAGGATTAACAGTTGAGTTTCTTAAGAAAAAACAAATTAAAGTGATAGAACATCCACCTTGTTCTCCGGATCTAGCTATGTGTGACTTTTGGCTATTTTTAACCTAAAAAAGAACTTACGTGGGCGTCATTTTCATTCAGAAGAAGAGATTGCTGTTGCTATGAATGTAGTTTTTCATCAAATCCATTGAATTAATGGTTTAAGGCATTTAATCTGTGGGAAATTCGTCTACAAGTGCATTGATGCTGGATTTTGTAAGTATACCTTTAAAAACGTAGGAGTATCTCAAAAATTTCAAAATGACCCTCGTATTTTTTAAACATCAAAATATTTAAGTAATAAATATAAGGGATGATACCATTAATACGAAATGAAAGCGTTTAATGATGGATATGTTGGTTGATGATTCACAGAAAAAGAGGAAAGAATTTACAGTTGAATACATTGAAGATGATTAGCGAGTTGAGACTATGATGAAAAAAACTAGCATGTGTTGTTCCTCTTATATAGGGCACAGTAATTCCATTTTTACAGTTGTCACGTCTTAGGCGAAAGGTTTCGTCAATGCATCGTCTTCACACATCCCTCGCGTCGGAGCGAAACTTCTCTGGAAGACCTCCCGAGAAGGCAACAAAAAAGTGACTGCTTCACGTCTCCTCTGCAAGAAGTGCTGCTAAAAGGTGGGGGAAATGGCCTGCCCAGAACCACAAATACATCATTTTCAAAATCTGTGTCAATAATAATGGTAGAGATTGGGGACATCACAAGGATTCAGATTTGCATATCAATCCATTATCGGAATCGTCATCGAAAAGGTACAAGAAACGAAGAGACACCATACTGAGATCATCTGAAATGTTTATTAGCCAAAGATACCACATGTGCTATGGTAAATAATACATGGAAATGTCATAAAATATGTTCAAAGTTTCCACCATTACTAGCGATTTATTCGTTACACTGTCAGACCATGGATTGGCGAACTCGCTCAAATACATCTGGATTTTGTTAGACATCCTCAGCTGCATAGACGACTCTTGCGTCGGGGCTCAGGGGGCAGAATCAAATAAGCTTTGAAGCAGCCCTTGCAAAAAGGTTAGATAACCAACAATTGTTAGCAAAAACTGGCAACCAAATTAGTAAACATACGGATGTTTGGTGCATCTCTCAGGGGATACCCTTCGCAATACCATCCTTCTGCTGCTCATGCATTTCCTTCGACCAATCCGTAAGTCATGTGAATATCTGCCAAATCGGTGCTCGTAAAACATTAGATACTCCTCTGCGGGCGATTACCCCTCAAATTATTGCGGTAATGCAGGTCAGCTTCCTCCAATAGTCTTGTGAGCAACGCCACTTAGCACCGAACGAAGATGTTTCCAACCATGGGGATTTGCTTTGTAAATCTGAGTCCTTCTGACGTCTCCTACATTCCAGTAAATTTTCCCCAATATTCCTGAGACACCCTGTATGTTTTTCAAAACTTCAATTATACTGCTCATGATAAGGAATGCGGCGAATGAAGAATAGCATTTTCGTATTATTCTCAACAATTATAAATACCCAAGCTAATATTTACAAAATTAACTTTTCCAAAAAAAAATATCTTTTAGAGACTCAGTATATTTATAATAAAAAACAGCTACGAATTTAAAATTTATTGAGCTTTTTTTGTTTTACTTCATCTTGGAAATTTGGTGATAGAGTAGAATGCTTTTTTTCATATGTTAGGATGTGCATTTTTATTTTCGGTGGGTTTAAACTTTCTTCAAGACTTTTTAGATTGAATCAAATTTATGTATGTAGCTACCAATAAATGTATTAAAACTTTTATTTGCTGTGCATTCAGCACAAATTTCCTCCAAACTTATAAACATGAAACCTATAACAAATGCTTCCTCAAGATTTAATACCTAAACACTAGTATGAAGTATTTTACCAATATAATTACTTTATTGCGAGGAATTTAACTATAAAACAGACAAAGGAAAGATATTTACATTTTTTACAAAGGGAGAAATTTTTTTGAATAGCTATTCATCACACTCTGGTATGCTTTTTATTCAAACCGCTGTCCGTCAAAATTCGTCAGCAAAGATATACAGTATACAAGTTTTGATAAAAACAAATGCCCTTTCTGTAAGTTACCTGTATTCGATCTGGTAGCCAACTCATCTATAATATATGTTTATGTATTTTTCGATTTCAACATTCGGTAATAAAAATGTACAATACAATATTTATTTCGCTGAATGGATTTCCTTCTTATATTTTTCAAAAGGAAAAGGATCCTTTTCCCTTTTCTACCAGAAATATATTCCTCTACTGTTTTAATAAATCAAATACATAAATAATATATTTTTTCATATTTTTATATAACTAACAACACATTTCAAATAACACTCAAGAAAATCCAATATTCTAATTCTCTTCTTGGCGAGATAGAATTTGGATGATTTATTCAATTCCTACTATTATATATAGTCAGATTTTCCCATACATATTTATTTATATATATATATATATATATAGTTCAAATTTTCACAATCGGTAATAAAACACCTTTTTTTCCATCCATTTAAGTTGAAATACATTTTTTAAAACTTGTAGTGGATAACATTTGGTGTTAATACAGTTTTTAAAATATATATTCAGTTCTATATAATTAATTAATAAATACTAACAAACAAACAAAAATAGTACAACAACATATATAAAAAGGAAAATCGCTCATTGCGTCCCTGTACGGCAATGGATAGCACGTTGGACTTTTAATCCTAAGGTCGTAGATTCGAGTCCCTCCTGGGATGACCTAATTTCTGAGAATGTTATTTCTTTTTACTATACTATTTTATTAGAATAATTAAATTTAATTAATGAATAAATAGTAACAAACAAAAAAACAGTCCAACACCCCATACAGAAAGGAATATGGAAAATTGCAAGGAAAGTCGCTTTTTATTTTGCCACTTAATATTGTGATTCCGTCATATGTTTATGAAAATTTATATTAATTGTAATTATTTCAAAAAAAGTAACTAAAATAAAAATTTTCTTTGTTGACCTAAGTAGGAATTTACTTAACAAAATTTTTTTTTACATTACTTGTTTTTACTAAATATTAAACAAGGGGTTGCCGAATTCGACCGACCAATTCAAAGGAATTATAGTAAGTAGCATAGGAATGATAAATCAACATATAACAGGTGGTCGCAAACCAGGTTTAGTCGGCGAAAATCGTGGTAATAATAACCGTAAGGAGGACGATGAGCTAGACGAGAGAGTGGCGAAACGAATGTGGGGATTTGGAGCCCGTGGTAAGGTTGATGAAACCTGCACGTATGCAAATTTCCCATTTGTCATGAGAGAATAAAAGCGGTGATATTGTTTTTTAGGTGGGCAGAGGTGGATTGAAGCACGATGGTGCAAAAGCACATTTTTCTATTGCGGTGGCGTAACCACCTCCATGCTACATATCCCAACAAGTGGATTGGACGCAACTGAACTATTGCTTGCCCTCCATATTACCCAGATCTCAATCCCTTGGATTTCTTCTTCTGGAACCATGTTAAAATGCTTGTGTACAAAACGCCGTTGGCTACAGTGGAAAATCTCACGGCACGAAAAGTCGTCTCTTCTCCTAACACCGCCTGCACACCGCATTTCCTTGAACTCGTCCGACAATCCTTTGTATGTCGGTGTGTTGTGACCTACGCAGACGCAACTTCGAATAATTCCTGTGAGAAAATCACTTGTCTTTGCATTTTTGATGTCGTAAAATTTTGATAAATTATTTTCGTATTTTAAACATGCTCTATGTGTAATAAATGTATTCCTTACTTCCTATTATCTCTTTTCATTCTACTCCGCATCACATCCTTCATAACTTCTTCTTTAAGTTACTCCTACTAAACGCAGTTTGTGACCTCCATGTTCTATGATAATTTGGTGTCTTCATGTCCCCCCCCCTTCTGAATTTGGTGGTTGAATTCGGCTAACACCCTGTACAGCACTCGATAACGTTTTTCAGATTGCCTTTATGTTTTTTGACTGAATGGTTAACAATTTCTAAAATGTGTGTGAATAATTGTTCTTCAATATTTCTTTTTTTAAATGCACTTTTCTTGAATTATTTTTAAAACTTAAGCATAAAAAGGCTGTGATTTTGATTTAAAAATTGAGAGAAAAGAATAAATATAATTTTTTTTCTCAAGTAAACCATAACTTTAGCATTTTTAGGGAAGATGTATTTGAACTATTTACGTTTTAAGGTAAAGCGAGACTGAAGAGAAACTTTAAAGTGTCTCCATCATATGCATAAAGTGTGTGTGGCTGATATAAAGTTACCCTAAATAAAATTCCAAATTAAATATACATCATTTCTTGCAAACAAATGGACTAACTGTTCGTCATTTTAACAATTAACAAATTCCCACATGAAACTGTATTTCAAAGGTAAGAAAAATCACTTCTCTAACACTCTTTTTTAATTTAGGGACGAGATATTTTTTATTTCCCATGCTCTTTCTAAAGATACTTCTCCTATCAGTTTCATAATACACTCATGTCCATAAATTAAGGATAATTCAGAATCACACAGAAATTCAACTCTAAAATAAAAAATTCACCTGTAGAATTATCACACATATCTTGAAGAAGAATATGCAAATTACAGGAAACCACCAGATGGCGCGGATAGTACGTCACAATCACGAGAGTGTAAGAGAGGGGTATATAAGGAATGGTGGCAAAGAAGTAAAATTGTTCACAGGCGCTTTAAAAGCCTTTCAGTGCAATAACCGCATAGTTATGGCACAAAGGAAGCATTTGACTGATTTTTTACGTGGTAGAATTATCGGACGACTGGAATGTGGACGTACCCAGCTGGAAGTATCCGAGGAACTTGGAATCGCCAGAGTGTCATCTCCAGGCTTTGGCAACGATTCCAAGATGATCTAATGTGAGTAGATGTTACAGCACAGGTCGCCCACGAGTTACAACGCCGAATGAGGACCGGTATTTGGCAGTTACTGCCAAAAAAACAGACGGAGCACAAAATCAGTCCTCTCTCGTCAGCTCTCTTCAGCCCCGGTACGACAGTTTCAAGGCAGACCGTGTACAGACGCTTAGGGCGCATTGGTCTATATGCTCGTAGGCCTGTCAGATGTGTTCCCCTTACTGCAACTCACTGTAGCCTGCGATTAACCTGGAGTAGAGAGCATGCATTGTGGACACCGCAACAGTGGCTTGTGTGATGTTTTCCGACGAGTCCAGGTTTAGTTTGCAGTCTGATTCTCGCCGGACATTCATATGGAGATGCCAGGTACCCGTTACCACCAAGAGAACACCATTGAACGACACCGTTACATGGTGTTGGATGGCTCGTTTGGGAAGAATTATTCTTGGTTCCAGAACTGACCTGTATGTTCAGAGTGTAACGATGAAAGGCCACATCTATCGGGATTTCATTCTGGAACAACATGTACGTTTGTTTGGGGGCCATGGGTGCTGAATTTCTGTTTATGGATAATAACGACCGTCCTCACCGTGCAAACATTGTAGACGAATGCCTTCAATCGGAGGATATCACCCGTATGGATTGGCCAGCATACTCACCGGACTGGAATCCAATAGAGCATGCGTGGGATGGGCTTGGCCGACGAATTGCAGCCTGTCAACCCCCTCCCACCTGTCTACCGGAACTTCGGAGGGCATTGCTTGATGAGTGGTGTAATATTTCTCAAGATCAGATTGATAATTTGATACTCAGCATGCTTAGGCGTTGTAAGGCCTGTATTGCATCGTCCGGGAGACATACTCCGTATTAACCATCATATTAACCATGTTATACTGTTTTTGTAAATAGGTTATTTTTCGAAATTTGCTCCAGGGAGTAAAAATCGCAATTTTTATGAATTATGTCAAACATATAGCATCTTTTTTGCTCTTTACCTTTTGTTTAATAAATAGACTTTGCAAATAAGTCAAATTTGTTTTGCTTTCTGTCTCTTTCTTTTCCTGAACTTCATTAGCCTTAATTTATGGACATGAGTGTATATAGATTCACAATCTCTTATAATTTTTTGATATTCGAGATAATTTTATAGCCGAGTATATATATATAATTAGAGACGTGAATGAGTAGCCGCCGTTGTTTCTGTTGATACTTAGATTGTAATTCTGGTGCCGTTGTAGACCAACCATGTAGAGGTGCTGATGCATGTTAAAATTGTCCTGGTTCGAAGCTCTTAATTCGGCATCGTGTGGAGGTGGGGAAAGTAGATTGTTAGTTTAGGGGTCGTCCTCGCCACTTAAGATATCCGACTGCTGGCGACAACTTTTTAAAAAAAATGGAGATATGAGGGTTTTTTGTGTTTTTTAGATTTGTTTAGTACATTTTAAGAAAAATATGCTAAAATTAAGAATAGAAAAAGCAATTATTATTACTAAAAATGAAAAAAATGGCTACAAATTGACAAAAAATAACATAAATGCGGCCCATTCTGTACCAACGGTTCATAAACATATTTTCAATTTTTCAGTTCTGATGTGTTGCTATGCTATTCATTTTTGAAATGACATTCAGGATAAGAGATATTTTAATTTTAAGGAAAACTAGAGCACTTTATCTTTGTTATTATATGAAATCGCTTAAAAAAACAGTGATTATATTCACATAAGGGGCTGTAAATTTTCTAATAAAACAGAGATTGATAAATCTGAAGGTTAAAACACTTCTACTATTATACAGGACATACACAGAAAATTTCAGTTAATTATTCTCACAACTGTTTGAGCAATCGCTATCCCCGTGTGAGCATTTTCAAAAAAACACATTTCGAGTAAAACACATTTAAAGTATGACGTCTTGCTGAAAGTGGTGGCATTTGCTTTTACTAAAACGCTAATAGTTTTTGTTCTAGTGAATGAAAGTAATAAACTTGGTATTTTTATAAAGCTAATAAGATAGCCTATAAAAAAATCATAATAAAAATTGTCAATTTTGGCAAAATTCACAATTTTAGGTTAGTCGGATACCTTAACCGGGTTTTAAATTTTCAAGGTGTATCGCTAATTATCCTCGTGTTTCTTCGTAGCGAAAAATTAATAAGCTCTCAATCCGAAGAAAGATAAAAGCTCTAAAGTAGTTTAGTTGAAAAGTGATATAAATAATTAATTACTAATTCACTCAATAGCTTATGACAAATAAGAAAGTTATGTGTATATAAACTGTTGTCAGCTCCCCACTACATAATAGAAAGAGTCATATCTCTAAAGGAAAAAGCTCCAAGAATATTCCTCACAAATTATTCAAGCGACTTTAAAATATTCCATTTTCTGAAGACTGGTTCATGTATTTCAAATTAATTCTTGCTCATGTAATACAGCACTTAAATTATAATTACCAAACTGGTGCGTATGTTTGTATTCAATAACCAGACTCTTATTGACCGAAGCTCTTCTTTGCAAAAATTTGTTTACAACATATCTTAAAAATTCAGCTCATTACTGGTAAAATCAGGCATAAATTATGTACTGACCTTTTGCAATACTCTTTTTATATGATTTGAGATAGTATTTTTCCAAGCAAATATTACATGTGCTTTCAGATTTCGGAATGCTTATTAGCGAACATATAAGTCGTAAGTATCTTTGATTTTACTTCCTCCTGTTTAAGATGCAATACAAAGTCAACAAATACCTGAAGTATTAATTAGTGTAATTGAAAGTTACGATATAAGACTACGCGACTAGCTAATTTTAATTAAGTATTTCATGTACAAACTTTTAAGGAGACATCCCTCTCATTCCTGTTATAAGCTTGCTTCAAGAAATTTTATACCCAAATTAATTATTATAAAATTCCTCGTTCATTCGAACTTTCTGATTACGAAGGGAGTTTTTCTACCTGTACTTGAATGGACATGCATTAATACATTCTATTAGAAGTTCGAAAAATTAATATTGAGTATTATATCTAATTTGATTATTTTATAAAATATTTCTTGTAATAATTTTCAGATAAGCAAATAAAATACAATGAGCTAATTAATCTATGAAAGAATATCTCACACCGTATGTAGCATATATAAGCTTTAATATTATGATTTTATTAAATCTTTTTTAGCAAATAAATTTATTAGTTTTTTAACTGAAAAAAATATTCACTCAATTTAGACTTCTCGCTTTATTAAATTTTTGGTTACTTCATTTTAGATTGCAAGGAAACTAATATCTTAGTTCTAATTAAATTTAGTCTAAAAATTTTGCAATTAAAATAATGATAACATAAAAGTATTATAAATAAATTTTTTACTATTATATTGTTTTCATATTATTTTTTTTGCCTATAACTTAAAAAATTCCTAAACAGATTTCAAACAATTATATATGCCACGTTCGTTTTGATAAATATACTGATAACGCAGCTCTTAAAATGTTAAGCTCTGACCAAATACAAATTCATTAATTTCAGCTCTGAGCTTTGTTTTGTTCAATACGTTCCCAGCTTCAATGAGCTCAAACAGAGCTGAGCCATGGGCAGTAAATGGACACGTCAATCCCAGATTAAGTGTCTCTGTTTAAAATATTGGATTAAAATATAAGTTTATTTTATAAAATTGCCAATTTTTTACTAATACTTCTTTATTTGGTTAACATAAATGTATATCACATACATATTACTCGAAAAATGCAAGAAAAATTACATATAAAGGTAGAAATTTTAATTCCTCATGTGGAGTGGTATTCACCCTGTTCTCCGAAACAGGGTACTATGCATGTGTTGTTGTTGCTAATTCCAGATTGTCTAGCAATGACCATGTGAATGAATCCAAAAAATTCTAGAAATTCCAAAAACAGAAGAGGGTTTAGAAGGACATCAACCTTTTTTTAAAAAATACAAACAAGTCAAAGTGTGGGCAGGAGAGACCAGGTAGAAATAACACCGGTGAAACATAATGGGACTTAGCAAATTGATCACCAGGCACGTGGTTCTTTCCTGATCTTACTGAACACCTTCGCATAGGGTTGTTTGTTTTCGAAGTTCCAGGTATATATATCCATAATATACTTTCCGCCTAATTGGGTTCCATTAGGTCTAAATGGGCGAGTTTGGGACAATTTTTCTCTTTGAACTCTTCGCATCTTCAATAAAGTAAACTCATAGCTTCAAGAAAGCTATCATTGGGCTCAGCGATTGGCCAGCGTCACGCATTTGTCCTACAGCTGACCATGCCTAAAGGAATCCTTTTATGATTCAACTTTCTGACCTTTGCAATTTACCCCTTTTAGGCCAACATCTAAAAAACATTCTGATCGCGCAAAAATAAATTCATTACGCTAACTCCTATCTTGTTTTAGCCAGTGCATTCGGAGATGCATGAGTTCATCTTCAATTTTTCATATATTTTATTTATTTAATTTACGCCATCCTGGCCTCAAAATGTTCTCAACATTTTGAAATTTCAGAATATGCTTTGTTTTTCTCAAAAATTACAACTTAAACAGCCAATTGTCCCTACCTTTTTTACACATGGCGTGTATATGTTACGGCCAAAGCCCGAAGTCGGCCAGTTCCCTGAATGGGCCAGCCAAATCGCGAAACAGCCAATATCGCCTGACAATGGCCGGCCAAAGTCCAATCTTTCCTTGATTTCGGGGTTTGGCCAGCCCGTTCGCGAAATAGCATAGGGCGATCGGCTTAAGTCAGAAGAAAAAGGTCATGAGCAAATTTTGGGTGTTTGTATACCGTAATGCTAATGATTATCATATTATAGCTGTCACAGAGCAGTTTTCCGACGAATCCGCCCTTCTTAGGCGCCTAGGATCGTCCTTCGGAACAAAGGCCAAGGAGGTACGGTGGCCCTTGGTGGGCTGTAGTCTGAAGGGAGAAGTGAGTAAAGATCTCACAGTATTAGAAACCTCCTTGTCTCTTATGAAAATCTCCTCTCCCTTGGAGAAAACAAACAAACAAAAAGATAATCACATTATCTACTGAATTAGTTAATTACAGACCTTGGCCGCCGGTCAGCGATTGTGAAGAGGCAACGGTTCGTAATGATTTTTCCTCTGTGCTCCCAGATGCCAATGTAAGTAGTTTCTCTTAGAAAATGGAAAATTCACTTCTGGAGTACAGTTGTTTGAGAACACCATGTTCTGTTCCTAGCTTGAAGAAAGCGCTTCTATCGAACAGTCTTGCTTCAGCACACCGACATTGGCCGGAAACTTCGGAAGTGCCGGCCAAAGTCGCATATACGCGATTCATTTCCAGCACATTGGACATTGGCCACACGCCCCAGCCAATTTGCAATTTG
The DNA here is from genome assembly GCA_019973975.1 of Trichonephila clavata. Classification (NCBI taxonomy): domain Eukaryota; kingdom Metazoa; phylum Arthropoda; class Arachnida; order Araneae; family Nephilidae; genus Trichonephila; species Trichonephila clavata. The sequence goes on from BMAO01006476.1 coordinate 36,210, forward strand.
GCCGGCCAATTAGGGAACTGGCCGAACTTTGGGCTTTGGCGTAACATTTACACTCCACGACACAAAATTCTGCAACTTTTCGATTACAGTATACTCGTCAATCACAGTTAACCAGATTAAATCATCACATAATATGTTTTTAAAATGATTAAAACGATATATTAAACAGGGTAAGTCAAAATGAATATAGCGAGTACAAACGGTTATAACTATTTAATGGAAAATGATGTATCGATAGACTTACACAGAATGTAGAAGGAGCTTCAAACTTTTGTATACATACGTCATAGATGTTTTATGTGACATCCCTTGGTCACACGAACAACATCTAGATGGTACTCCATTTTACGGCATACATTGTGAAGCACTTGTGCAGTCACCGACGCTAAAGCGTGCTTTCAGTTCTTCAATTATTTTATGCATGGGAAGCGAATACACCCAGTCTTGAACATAACCCAGCGTTTCTCATGCTGGGGACGTGACAAGTCTACGAAGGGTGTGCGCATATTGGAAAGCCAAAAACAAAGGATTATTTAAAATAAATTATTAATTTACTGAAAGTAAACAAACAAAATACATTCTGACATAATAAAAAATAAAATACACATTTACACTGATATACTAAACTTATAAATGTGTCAGTGCTACACAATGTATTTTGTGATTAATTTAACAATACTAAGTTAAAAACAAGTTTAATAGTTACCAGTGACCCCATGGGTTTGTCATAGAAAAATTCATATACAAAAATCAGCACTTATATTTATAATTTGTACTGTTTATATTTAATCCTTCTGCGATTAAAATTACATGATTTGCTTCCCAATGCAATAGTTTTCTACGTAGGCGCACGTATGTGATGTATTGGGGAGATGAGGAAGGAATAAAGAAGCAAATCCTTTGAAATAAGTAAATCCTTCGCAAACATATTATCAAGGTTCTTTTATTGCATTCCAAAGTCTTCTTAATAATTTTATGAATAGGAGTGCAGAGAAAAGATCGTTCTTAGGAAAGACGTATATATACGTCCGGGAAAATTAATGCTTTGACTGAGCGAGACGTTTATATACGCCGGTGGTCCTTGGGAGGTTAAGGTCGCATCGTAGTTTTAGATCAAAGTACAGTATTATTGAATTCCAATACATTGTTATTGTATGAGGGGGGCGTGATGAAAATTATGATTGAATATTGGGCCGCGAATATTGAAACTTCGAGAAGCACTGACATAACCCCTTAAAAATTGCATGGTGTCACATCTCTGTAGCCAAGAGCAAAAGACATCATTCGCATCTCATTTCGACCAATCCAATGCTTTGGAAGATGTTGGCTTAAAAATGTGCATGCCTCGTACTCCACGGCTCCATCTTGCTGAAAGGTGTAATCCGTGGAATCCCAGTCTGGGTGTGGCATTAGCCGTAACTGAAGCATGTCAAGGTAAACATTTTATGCAATACTGCATTCACAGGGGGGAAAAGACCGTACAATTTAAGTTTCCCTCGTTCGAGTGACCAAGGGAATTCACATAGAACATATATGGCATATGTATACAAAATTTTGAAATTCTACATTCTGTGTAAATCTTATAAATAAAATATTTTCCATTAAATAATTATAGCCATTTGTAATCGCAATATTCATTTTAATTACCCTGTACGTTTCGTTTATGTATATTATGTATGGTGTAATTTATGGTTAGAATTCTGGAGAATGCAAATTTTTAAATACTTACTTTTTGAAAAAAGTTTTAACTTACCACATTGCTTCCCTATATCGCAATGAAGTTCCAAATCTATCATTTTTTACCCCCCCCCTTTTTTTTTTACAGGTTTTTAATTTACCTTTATTCAAATTCTTCACCTCGTAATTTAGAACTACATGCAAGTAATGAAAGGAATAGTTTATTCTTTTTTTTTTTTTTTTGCATGAGTTTTTTTCCTTCTTTTTTTTCTCGATACTGTTCCATTGGAGCACTTTGATGAGCTAAAACCCTCATAACAGGTCTTTGGGGAAATTAATGCATTACACTTAAATATTACCATTTACGACCATGAACTCTTTGGTTGCTAAATCTTTCGCCACCTTGATAACAGAAAAACCGAAATATTTCTGTCATAAAATAAATTTTTGCCTTAAATCCAAAAAGGTGTATTAATATTGTAATAATAACATGTTACGTATCTTACTGCCATATAAAATCTTCAAAAAAATCTCTTTGTATATTAGTTTCTGTGCACATTATTTATAATGTAATTTGAAGAATTATGATTTTAACTTGCAATCCTATAATTTCATTTGTTAATCTCTTACAACAACTATATTACGTCACAATTATGTTTTAAAAAATATATCGTTAGAGAAGATTCTATCAACAAAATCATCAGACTTCTATTCATGTACTACCATTTGGGTTGATATATGAGCAAATTTAGATTAATGTAAAATTATACATACCCTACATTTCAGTGTAGCAACCGAAGATATTGGAGACATTTTGAAAATTTAAGTAAAGGGATCGGCTCTCTTACGGACTTCCCCCTTTACCCCCCCCCCGCCAATATAAAAAATATATATTTGTAAGAAAAATGTTTTTTTTCCCCTGTGGTTAAACATTTTCCTTTAGTTACAAACAATTTTAATCTTATAAATTTTGGAAAACTT
>BMAO01006477.1:0-19269 GCA_019973975.1 Trichonephila clavata
TCAGAGAGGATGGTCCACTATTGATAAGAAGAGATGCGTAGGATGTGTGTATGAGAGAATATATTGAATGTATTCTTTTAATACAGGACTTTTAACCAGTAAAATGTTTGTAATATGTACTTTTTAAAAATACTTTAAAATAATTTTATACATATGTACACAATTGTTGTTTTATTTTATAGTTTAAAATTTAAATGTGTTAGAAAGAAAATTACCTTCTTGTATTTTGGGAATTTTTTCTATCCTCTTGATAATTTAAAGTTTTTCATTGGTCACTCCGACTTCAACATATTGAGAGGCAGCTGTGTATATACAGGACAATTTTAATGGATTTGAAATACTTTACAAAGATTATCTTGTTACAATCGTTGAAGCGACGAGGAAGCATTTTGGAAAATTTAAATTGAAGACATATAAAAGAACGAAACAAAATGGAATACAACACAAACACGAATAAACAAGAAAGGGAACAAAACCATTCTTTTTTTGCTCTGGAGATCTTAGCCTTTACAGCTTCCTCAACCATCAGCTTTTAGAATCATATGAATAATATCATCCGGTATAATGGTTATTAATGCAGACTTTTGTGGCTAAGGCCTAGGTTCAAATCCCGGAGAAGGAATGTGTTTTTGTGAATGTATATAATGCCTTTGCGGCATGGGTTTACTCTTATTTGTCGTCGTGTCGTAAGTCCTCTCCTGAGGTTGTTGGAAGGAAAGATAGATGAGAGGCGTCTGACCACCTGAAGTAGAAGGATCGACTCCTTAGCAAGTGCTCCTGCATCGGGTGGAACACAGACAAATCATTGGGCATTAGCAACAACAACAAAATCATTTGATTTCTGTAAGTCAATATTGTGATAAGTCAAAATAATTGAATACTACAATATTGTATCATCTTATTTTGAAATGTGCTGTCGAAACAGTTTTCGAGGATATAAACTTGTGGTTAAAAGGAAATTTCCCGTTTGGTGTGTATACTAAAAATTATCCAGCAATTTCAAGGATGTCTAAAAAACCATCATATAAATTACAACTGTGTGTGTAACCTTTGAAATACAATTTGTTCCTGATTATTTTTATTGAGAGATGCTATGCTTAAGTTTAAAGGGTTTGTGGTTTTCTGACATAATTAATTGCACTCCCCTCCAAATCACTTGCGAATAACATATTCGATCATTATTTTTTATGATTATGTAAATAACTTATAACTTTAACCTGAGTGAAAAAATTTAAATTATATTTTCTGTATTTTGAAATTGCAGAAAAATAAAACATCTGCGTATAAAAATAATAAAAAAAGAATTCTCAGGCACCATTATAAATTTTTTGTCGCAAATTATAATTCCGAAAAATTGTATTTTAACCATTAAATTAATTCAGTAATTATTTATTTCACCAAAATCATTAACATAATATTGTACTTCTTCCTGTTTTTAAATTCTCGTTCTTCCTTAAATTAATGGAATAAGAATTACTTTGGATTTGAGATTAAATCTTTTATCATATTCATGTAAATTGTCTGGAACTATATATATTCAATTTATTCACAAAGTAACAAACTGTAAGTAATTATCATTCAACTATGTATGATGATTATTTGTAATGTGCGTTCACACACATACATTCTCTGTTAAACGTGCTACTTATGACAGAGTTTAGATTATTTGAGAGATGGTGACTAAAACTTAACTTATCAACAACATTCTAACTAGCCCCATATCGTGTTGACATCTGTGTAATAATGTATTTAAATGATCTAAAATGCATACTACGAGCATAAATGCATACTGATTTTAAAAATATTTATTTTTATTTTAAATGTAACTCTTAATGAGAATGATTTACAACTTATTCCTTAGCCTTGGGAGCATTTTAAAATCCAAATTCTCAATCTAACTTATAAAATTATTTAAAAAGACATATCTTTATTCGTAATTCCAAAGACAACTCCTTCTTAAACAGCGGAAATTTGGTAAAAATCTACCTCTATTCCTTTCCACTAATTCGGGTGGATGCAAATATAGATAACAACTTCCAGACCACATGAATCCTTTATTCCCAAATCACTTTCGATTATTCCGAGATTTCCCGATTTTCCTCAAATGTTCCAATACCAGGGTTTAAATAGCATTTACATTAGCATAAAAAAAATTAAGTCATCTCTATGAAAAGCAGTTTTTAAACTAAAATCACAGCTACAAAATTGTTTCCTCAGACTGTTAGTTGAAGTTCCGTGGATAGAACTCGTCACGACCTGACCTCCAGAACATTGTCCGACACAACTAAGGTGACACATAATACCAGTCACGGATGATTGCATCATGTCGGAATGAATTGTAAAAGTCTTACAACAGATTAAATCTCCGAGTTCTGCAACGTTGACGGGGATAAATAATACACGAGTGATTACAAATAGCCTCACAACCAGAAACCAACCGGATTAAAGTCGACTGGACATCGTATTCATGCGATCTTGCAAACTCGACCAATCAGTCTGTCCTCACCAAAGGTAGTCAATAGGAATCGTTTTACTGGAATGACGTAGTATGAAAGGGAGCTATTTTACATGAAGTTTATTACAGACAACACACATCTTTAACTTTATGCGGGCACGACTACAAATAATTTTGCGGCTAAAAAGAACCCAATTTCATTGTGAGCCTTTTCGGGTAAACTACCCTTCTCTATCTTCCTTTTTGGCATAGTTTATAAATTAAACAAACTTGTGGCTCAAACGCTATTAGTTCGTACCTAATGAAATTGATAACTAGTATTTAAATTGAATGTATTAGATAAAAATATTTGATAGACACCTACTTTGAAGAAAGTGATATCAAATTCTGATAACAACTATTCATGGTCTAATAGAAAGCAAGTTCTGAACAAAACATTTAATTATGCAAGAGTTTAAATTGAATCTTTAAGTAATGCAAAGCAAATGGAAGTAAAACGTCAGTTTTCCACTAAAAGAAAAAAACAAAAACCATGAATACCATGGAGAAGCTACAGAGTAAGAAGTTTTTTCTGGAATATAAAATATTTTATGATGAAGACAGCTAAAAATGAAGACCATGGCTTCGAAAGAGGGAAGAAAGAGAGTATATAAGCATATGAAAATATAAATTTGGTTTCACTTATATTTATCGTGTTATTAGTTACTATTTTACGTCAGCATTTTCTATCCAATATTTTTCTCAAATTTGTGCTGCAGTAGTAATTTTTTAAACTTGTTAATTATAGATTTTAACCTATGCATTTTAATGGAAATTACCAATGTAAGTGGCAGTGCAGGTGCAAGATTGGATTGTAATTAAAATCCCTTCGATTAAAAGTTTCCGTTTTATTTACGAAAGGTTTTTAGGAAATAGTTTTACATTACTTTTATACTTCATAAATAAACAGAAAACTTTTTAAAAAATCAAGTACATTCATACTTAAAAGAGATATTTCAGGAGAAAAATCATATAGGATATTTATAGAATTATTGTAATAAAATCCGGAAAATTCTGATAAATATTTAAAACTTATGAGAATAAAAAAAAAATGACCCCTGATGTTTCAAAATAAGATAAAACATATTCGATTACTGAACAACACCTATTAAAGCTTAAATATCATTCGAATTTTGTGAAAATTGACAATAACATAATCGACAAAAACGTTAAAAAATATTAAAAGCTTTATCTACAGCTCGTGGTTGGTGAAGTTATACAGATTGTTATCAAATTCGGCCAACAAATTCAGAGGGGTGATAGGGAAAAATAACAAGTCAAAATAGAACAAGGGATCACACAAACCAAGTTTAGTCAGAGTTTTTTACAAAAACAGTTATGAGGGTGTGATGCCGAGAGGAAAGAAAATGGGTGATAAGAGGTAAGAAATACACAGTACGGCAAATAAGTTTTAAGACTGTGTCCGTAAGAAAAATGGAAACAAGAAATTAATTCTTGTTTTAATTTTTTTATTCAAAATAGGACCCTTCGGCACCAATGCACTTGTTACAGCAATTTATTAAGGAATAGAATGCCTGTTGTAAATCACTTTGTGGAATGACCTGAAAAGCATGCGTTGAAGCTACTTGTAAGGTTGAAATATCGTCGGAATAACACCCTTTTAATTTCAGTTTAATGATTTGGGAATAAGAGGTAATCGCAGGGTGCTAAATAAAGTGAATACGGTGGATGGTACAACACACATACACTAGTTTTGCCAAAATCAACGAACAACAAGGGAGGTGTAATTGGGTGCATTCTCGTACAACAAACACCAACTGCTGGCAGTCACATATTCTGGACAAATGCGACGAATCCCGGCCATCATACGCTTTAAAACAGCTAAGTAGTACTAATCTGTAACTGTTTGTGCATTTGGAATGAATTATTTGTGGATAATATCCCTAGTATCGAAGAATTTAATAAGCATTGTTTTGATTTTGGGTGGAATTTGCCTTACTTTTTTGGCTTGCGGGTTGTCCTCTTCTACCTTATCTCCTCCATCCAAAAAACGTCTGTATCACACAAAAACATTTGATCTACGTAAACAACAATAAGCGTAAACTTGTTGCATAAGTTGGTATGTTTCAAAAGCACTTTTACCAAGTTTTATGCTAAATTTAATCACATCACTTTTATCCATCTTAAAAAATATACTTATAAAATGAAAGCTTGTCTTCTCTCACCTACTAAGACAAATGCGCACAACTTGTTAGCAGAGTGTCACCAGACCATGAACATTATGGCAAATACACATTTGCTCTCCTTGTGCCATTACAGGCTGTGCTCTGGGACGAGTGTTAAAACTTATTAGTCGCACTGTGTACATTCATTCGACGTCAAGTATGAAAAGCATCAAAGCTAGACGACAGATATTCTCTGTCAAGTGATTGCCCTTGGAATCGTTTGACATTGAGGCCACATAGGCCATAGCACAGCCAACATCAACAGACGAAGGATTGTCGGACGCGTTCAAATAAATCCAGTATGCTGGTGTGATGTCAACTGAAGCGACGACAATCCGTACTGGGAGATCCTTACTGTAGCCTTCGGCGTCTCATGCACACACGATTCCAAATTTCCCCAAAAGAGGAATTCAAGAGATTAAGATCCAGGAGTGTGGACGTCAAGCAATAGGTCCACGACGTCCAATCTGCTTCCGGGATATGTATCATGGAGGTGTTTACTCCGCTAAACGTGCCTGTGCACTATACTTTATCAACCAGCGTTTTGGTGTGTAGTGCTGGTACTCTCTACATCAACTTTGGGTTAACGTGCTGTAGGAAACAAAGATATTTTGAGGCGGTTCGGGATATATGTGTATATCTCCGCATTCGTTTGGCCATGCCCTTCATCTGGTTCATCGGACTCCCGAAGGCTACTATTTTCATGAATTTAACCGACTAAACGGGGTTTGCGATCCGTGTTCTATGGCAGTTTGTCATCCCCATGATGCCTTATATCACCCCTCTGAAATTGTTGGTGGAATTTGGTAACACCTCGTTGGAGAGAGAATTTGGTAACATTTCAAAATGATTATAGCATTTAAAGACAATGGACAGCGTATATAAGAAATATATCTCTCTGATTTTTGATTCAAAGCATTAGTATGATAAAGAATAATGAGGCATGTGTAAACTTTTATCGCGAATTTCAAACTTTACTTCAAATGAACAATAAATGATAATGTAAAAGAAGGATTAAATAAAAAAAGTAATTGAAATGGATTCCGTAGCCAAAATTAGATCAATCGTGAAATTTCCACAAAGTATTTTCAAAAAGTAACTGCTTTATAAGTCATCCTATTTCTGTTAATTTTTTTAAAAATATGATCAGATGTTTCAACTTTACATATTTCTCCAGATGTTAGCCTGGGATTAACCAGATAAATTCTTAAATTTATTTTTACTAAAATATATTTTAGAACAACGCAGCGTAGGAAATGTGGGGTGGCCCCCCTAGTCCCCAGTTAGATAAATCTTAAACCAGCTCAGGTTGCCATTGTCAATAGCAAACAATCTCTAATATCAAATTTTTTAAAATCTTAGCTTACCGGAAGTACCGTGGAATTGTTGACGGTACAGTTCAGATCTTGAAATACAAAGCCAGTCTAATTTTCTTGAACAATTTAAGTGACAAATAAATTTGTGAGTATAACATAATGTTTTTTATTTTGATCGGAAATAATAACCGTTTAAATTAAAAATTGCATTCAATTATATTTAAGTTTCTTATGAAGAATTTTTATAAATTTAAATTTAAGAAATATGTTATGAAATTGTTATGATGTAAAATACCGTTTTTTTTTCTCTATTTTAAAACCAAATACTAATAGTATATCAAGTTGGTATCTTTAAACGTGCAATTTCCAACAAAGCAGTATTTTAAAGAAATGAACATTTTCCACGCGTTGTAAGAAACCAACACGTATATATTTTTTCAATAAAATTATCCTATTTTAATGTGACGTAAAGCTCACGTATCGTTTGTGAATTTTACAATACCTCGAAATTAAATGAGCCAGAAAGTAATGGTTTTTGCAATGTAACCATTATTTTTTCCAGATGGATAAATTTTCAGTCCTTGACACGAAAAAAATTGATAAAATTCGCACGAGTAGCTTTGATAGCTTTGACATTACTAGTTTTAGTTATAGAAGGATCAATGCTTCATTGTTAAGTACTTTGACAAATGGAACGTAAAAGTCCGTGATATAAAAATAAATAATAGTTAATACTTTAACGCAAATGTTCACATAGACCTGGACAAAAAAAATGTCTAACTGTTTATATATTCCTCTACTATCCGGAGTACTGTTCTTTTCATGTGGGAGAATTTTAAAAATGGTCATTGGGGGGATAACAGAGCCTAGCTCTTTCGAGCCTTAAACTCTCATCATAAGGATTTTGAATGACTTTAATGTTATGACTCTTGTGCCCTTTGAAAATAAATTTCGTCCATCTCTGAAGCTATATTGCATACGATTCTTGTAATAGGGGCTCATATCGATCCTAGTGCAAGATAATATGCTAAAAAAATTTAAATATTCATTTAAATATGATTTTTCTTCACAAATTTCTGAATATATTTAGGGATTTTCGAAACAATACGTTTCTTGCGATGATTCATGAAAGTAAAATAATTGTAACTCTAAGGAAATGAATAAACGAATAAATTCAAAGATTTCCCTAAACAATTCTTTGATATATCATACTAACAAATTAAACTCTAAAACCAAACAAAGTATTTACCCCTCTTCCCTCCGATAAGAAATAAAATTTGAATATTTATAAACTCGATGTGTAATTAAAATTTTGTATAAAATCTACTTGTTTGTATCCAACGCCTTCAAATTCTAAAAGTTAAAACGTTCATTCTCATAGAGTATAAATTCCGAGATGTTTGGTTGAAAAAAATCTGAGTAAAAGAATTTTTAAAATAATTGATGCATTCCACAAAATTATTTTTGTAAATTCCTTAAAACTAGTTAATTAGTAAACTTGCTGCAAGCGTAGTCATTTCTTTAGAAATTTGAATCTTTCTGACAGTGTAAGAATCATAATTCTCTCGATAACGTTTCTCTTAAGTTACATGCAGAAAAATAAACCCACACACAAACACACAAATCACCTGAACTTTAAATTTTAAAAAAATTATCACCTGCTTCTACTGATACTATGAGTATACATACTTCACTTTACACTCGGGCCCCTTTCCACCTTTTCTCTATGCTACTTACCCAAACTTCTCATCTTATTAATATACTAGCTGACCCGGCCCGGCGTTGCACGGGCTTTTACCGAAGGACGATAGCACTTATGTGTGTGTATGCCGCGATGTGAGTGATTTCTTTAACAATGGCATTAAAACTCCCTTTTTCAAAATTGTTCTTTGTTGTGTGGTGTGGTAATTGGGAGAGATGGGTGAAAGCTCAGGTGTCGTCTCGTCACTTGACCATGGTTGAAAATTTCGAGGTCCGTCGCCAAAAACCCTCGAATAGGCGAACAGTGCGAATTTATAAATCACTCACTCACTTTTCAATTCTTTCGTTGCAATTTTTTAGTTCCGGAAACGAAAATGTAGCCTTTTTAAAAATAGTTGTATGTTGAAAAAAGACAGAAATGTAGAAATTTTTCAAATTACAAAATTTCACTACTATTTTAAATCTTGAAGCAAAATTGTGAGGATTTTTTGAAATGTTCGACACACGGGGAAAAAATTGCATGCAATTATCTTTATAAAAGAAGAAAATATTAATTATAAGTATTTTGAGTGTTTTATTAAAGTTTGTTCAAAAAAGTTTTGGCTTTTTATTTTTTAAATCACTGATACTAAAATTTTAAAAATAATTTTTATTTAAAGGCAACGATATTGATTTATTTCACAGCATAAAATTCAAAAAGAAAATAGTACTATGTGATAAAAATATATTTAAAAAAATTTCCTTATATTTTTTATGATAATTTTTTCTTATTTTTACTGTTCTTCAATAAATCAATCTTTAAGAACAAAACAAAACTATCGGTTATGATGCGTTATATGAATGAGCGTCCCGTGTTATGAGGGAATTTCCTTTTTTACTACGCAGCGAAAGACTCAAAACTACCTCAACCTTTCCCGTCTTCCAAACAGAAAGCTAACGCAAAGTGAATAACCTTGACGCTATTGAGAATTTTTTTTAAAGTTTTCATTTTTTTTGGAGGGCTTGACTTTCACGTTAAAGTTTTGAAATTTCCCACATTAATTGCAAAAACAAAGTACTTTAAAATAAAAAATGTACAAAAAAGATTGTTTAAAATTATTTCTCGCAAAAATGGTAATTTGCGAAAATTATAAAATTTTTAAAATCCGTGATTTTTAAGGAATTGTTTCAATCTTCGCACAGAAATTGGATAATATTATTCTACAAATGTGGAAAAAGTTTCGTACGATAATTTTAATAAATGACGAAGTTATTTAATATTGAGTTAAATTTTGAGTATTTTTTTTAAAAAATCGTTGAAAAAAAGTTTTTGGCATTTTATTTTTTAAATGAATGATTCAAAAAGAAAAAAAAACATGACATTATTTAGTAAAAAATATCGTTTTAATAACACGAAAATAAATTTATACGCAACGATTTAGAAAACATTTTCATAAAAAAGCATCAGTTTTAACTCGTTTTTAAAAAAATATCTTAAAAAAATAAAAGATATCATTTTTTTGCAAAAAAAATTATACCGTATCGTGGCGAAAGAAATGATCTTTCCGATTCCGTAATTATTTTTTGTCTGATTTAAAAAAAACAAAAATCGGATGGCTGAACGTCGAGAGTACCAAAACTTTCACCATCTGTTGCAATAACTGCTTCCACAGACACATGAGCATCCCTTACGGGAATCTGGCAACCTTTTTTCCGGATTCTTCGCATTTCCGGCAATAAACAAAATATGGCGTGATTAATTGAAATAAAAACCATCCTATGTTTTAAGTTGGACGAAATGACACACAGAATGCAAAATTATATTATGATCGGTTGGGTAGTTTCGGAGTCCATCGCGGACAAACACTGTGACACGTATATTTTATATGTAAAGATATAAACTTAACAGGCGATCTGGTCCTATAGGCAGCCAATACTAAAAACTGCAAATCTGAATAGTATGCAACAGTACCGTTTATAATGCAATTATTACTGAAATCAAGCAGTATGAAGCAATTGTTAGTCTAAAAAATAAATTACAACACTGCCTAAAAACTATCTGAAGCTAATAAATTTTACCTATCCCTTTCGGGACGAAGGTCGCAAACGCGTTGTGCAGTTAGGCCTAGATCGATGTAATTGACATACAGATATCTGAAATATTATTATCAGAAAATTCACAATCAACAGAACAATCATAATACATATTTGTTATTATCACTACTCTCAGATTCTAATTTAAAATCAATTTTGCATCATTCTGATATTCCAAGTTTAGTTAAACATTTTCGATGCTTCCACCCTTTAAAAGTAAAAAAGTAATAGTTTTGCCTACCAGATCTAGATATCTATTAGAAACAACACTACAAACCCAAACCAAATGCTCTAGTGAAAATAAATCTCTTCTCTTCACTGTAAACAGGAACTACGTGTTCATTTGAGGAGCAGTCATAAAGCATTTCAATTCGGAAACATTCCATTCCTCTTATGTTTATAAAACAAAAAACACGTGTATGTGAGTAATATTTCTCTCATTTCGAGAAGAAGGTCAGATCTGCATGTATCTCAAACATTATAAGCATATAATGTCATCTATTGTCTAAAAATTGAACTTGAAATCGTTCCAAGAGCGTGACTCGTATACGGGACGCAAGGCTACTACCGGTGTTTCGTACTGGCTCGACTACAGGACGCTCGTCCCGAAGAGTTTACTTTTAGATTAAAGGGATCACAAAATTGTGACTGCATTTCTATACAGTCGGAAAAACCAGGGCATTTACTACAAATACAATAACGGGGCAAGATTTGATGTGCTTTTAAATATGCTGCTGTGCTTGACTTTATGTTCCATAACACAAACAGCTTAAACCTAACACAACCTTTAAAATAGGCCTAATTTGATGAAAAAAAATACAATAATCCACTTTAGTGACAGAAGGGGAATATGACTCCAAATTGCTCCAACGGGTGTTTTTTTAGTTCTGGGCTTTAATTCTATATTCGAATTCCCTAGTAAGCTGGTGACAACTGAAGTTGCGGTCTAAAATAGGACTTGAGCACACGAAGTAATGCATGTGAAGAAAAAATGTTTTCAACTGAAGAAGTAAAATAAATAATAACTATCTGAAACGAACAATTTGAGTCAATCCACCTTAAGTCCTTACCTTAACTATAATTGAAGTAAAAACTTCTTTGAAATAGCAGAACTTCAGCTCTTTCAAGAGATGCAAAAAATGATGGATAACATTATACCTTCAGAAGACCAGGTGCTTTTTCTTTGCCAAATTCCTTTGGTGTCAGAAAAATGAAAACGTAGCATGCAAAACTTGGAGTAATCCGGTTACCCAGACATATACTGCGATTCACTGCTTCTACTGATAATTTCTCCAATATTTGTATGACCATCACGATAGCCAAATCTTTTGTCATTAGATCATATTTGGGCTGTAACGAGCAGCCGTCTCCAAACTGAGTGATATACTCACATAACAACTCGTATGACTAGCAATTTCGAGCGAAATAATTCACTAATTCTGCTTGTGAATGCTAACCAAGGAGGAATAACACCAGTTCTAGTGGTGGGCTAACGCATTATTACAGTGATGGGGAAACTACGGCCCGCGGGCCAAGTCCGGCCCGCGGAAAGGTTTAATCCGGCCCGTTTAAGAGTGCCGTCGTGAGAATGTTTGAACGCGTTCTTACTTCGTAATGTGACGACCCGCATAAAAACTACCTGCGGCGATATTCAAAACACAATAGTATTCTGGACAAATCCATCCGACATAAACAGATGACTCATCTTCTCTCGAAACCTCCAGACACACTCTCATTTTCGATTCATTGTTCTGTTTTCTCGAAAGAACCGGAAAAATCTAATTCCCGAACAATCCTTGCAGGTAGGTATAAATACAAGCGAGGTCGCCCGAAGATCAGATAGTTAGTGACTTAGTCAGTCATCTCTGCAACGACCCGCTGTGAATAGAGTAATTGTTTGTATAATCCCCGAAAATCCCACTGCCTCAACAAACACCCGCGCAAGAGCATTAGTTAGCAGTAAGCTTTCGTCAATTGCGTTTCTGTGTGTTGTGCTCCGTAGTAGGTAACGTCTAAAATGGATGTTAAAAACAGAAAAGTGGATCAGAATGTCGAGTTTTTAAAGAAGAATGGACGTGGAAATATTTCTTTACTTTATTAAAGAAAAACCTGTGTGCTTACCTTGCAATACAACTGTTGCAGTTTTAAAAAGAATATAACATTCAACGCCATTTCAAGAGCAAACATGAAAACCACTCCTACTCATCGTTAAGTGAAGAGGTGAAAAAAATTAAATCGAAAGATTTAATAAAAAATTTATCAAGTCAACAACAATTATTTCAGAGAGCTAATCATTCTCAAAAATGCGCTACGAAAGCCAGTTATGTGTTGGCTTATAATATTGCTAAATCTAATAAAGCATTTTCAGATGGTGAATTTATAAAGCAGTGCATGATAGATGTATGCGATATTATGTGCCCTGAAAAGAAAAATGATTTTCACACAGTCACTGTCTCTCTCAAGAAGAACAATCACCGAGAGAATTGAGAATATTGATAAAAATGTAATTTCACAACTGACTACAAAAACTCAAAAATTTATTTTTTATTCAATTACCATGGATGAAAGTACAGATATCAGCGATACTGCGCAGTTACTCATATTTGTAAGAGGAATCAACGCCCACTTTGAAATTACAGAAGAACTTGCAGGGCTGCAGTCAATGAAAGGAACAACGACTGGTGCCGATATATTTTGTGGATTTGAAAATTGCATCAATAAACTTCGTTTACCTATTGATAAGTTATGTAATGTAACTACAGATGGTGCTCCTAATATGGTTGGAATCAATCAAGGATTTGTTGGGAAATTTAATTCTAAGTATAAGGAAAATGATGTTGTTTTTTTGCATTGCCTTATACATCAGGATGCTCTCTGTAAATCGGCTTTAGACCATATACTTAATATTGTTGTAAAACTAGTAAACATGATTCGTTCCAGAGGATTATTACATCGCCAGTTTTAACAGTTTTCGGGGTCCTTACAGGCTGAGCATTCCGATATCCTGTATTATTCAGAAGTTCGTTGGTTAAGTGCTGGAAAAGTATTTGAAAGAATTTGGGATTTAAAAGACGATATTGTGAATTTTCTTCTTGATAAAGACATTTATAATCATTTTGACGTCTTAGAAAACGAAACGTTGCTTTCTGATTTCGTTTTTTTCGCAGACCTCCTCGTACACATGAATAAAGTTAATCTCAAATTGCAAGGGAAAAATCAGTTTCTTCACGATATTTGGCAATACCTGAAAAGTTTCAAATTACAGTTATTATTTGCTCATCAGATCTCTAAATCTGATTTTTCTCATTTTCCATGAATACAATCTTTAAAATTCACTATATCAAACAATAAGATTAAAAAATACGAAATTAATTTGAGAAAACTATCTTCAGAATTTGAAAGGAGATTTCAGGACTTTAGAAAAATGGAACCAGAGTTTAGTATTTTTGCGACCTCATTCAATGTTAATTACAAAGAAGTTGATGCAAATTTTCAACTTGAGTTAATAGAACTGAACTGTAATACTCTCCTGAAACAAACTTTCATACAGTACCATTACTAGAATTTTATAAAAATTTAAGTCCAGATGATTTCCCAAATCTAATTACTCCTGCAATGAAGATAATGGCAATGTTCGGCTCATCTTATATATGCGAACAAACCTTTTCAACAATGAAGCTTAGGAAAACTTCTTTAAGACACAGAATTACAGATGAGCACCTTTCATCAGTTTTAAGAATTTCTGCTTCGCAAATGGAACCGGACTATGATGAATTTTTGAAGAAACAGTCTCAATTTCATTTTTCTCATGCACCAATCAACCAGTAATAACACCAGAAAATAAAGTGATAATACTTCACATCAAGAACTACACTAAATTCATTTTATATTTTGTGCTTATAATTTTCTTACTTTTTGCTTTTTTACTATTAAAATAATAAGTGTAGGTAATAATATATGTATATGTTTATAGAACACATAAATTTTTTAACGATTAAGCATTATTCTTTGGCCCGCTACGATTGTCTAGTTATTACAAATGGCCCGTCTTAAAAAAGTTTCCCCACCACTGCTCTAACCGTTCGGCTACTCAGAGCGTATCAGTTTGTGACATATTGACATTCCGTTATCAATACGTGTGCACCACATCTCTCTTCGTATACCGATTTCGATATTTTTCATGGATTATTACTTTTTTAGGAAGTCTCTCTCTGCTTTATACTGGTTAAATTATCTTAAGAATAAAGGAGTTATGGGACATTAAAATGTATTTGCCTGAAATATGTCTACCTATCATTTATACAAGAGCTCACTTAAAATGTGAATCCGTGTTTCTTGTTAGGTCTTTCTTCTTAATCAAGCCTTAAAATTTCTGAAAATAAAATACCTCAAAAAACAATTATTTGTTCTTCAAAGAGAGAGATAGAGAGAGAGAGAATACACCGGTAATATTATTACTTCTTACCATGTATTTTCTTTATTGGTTGAATGCATTTTACGTGTATGTGAGATACCCAAGTTGTTGATATCACATGACCAGGAATGTTCAAGTCGGAGTCCATTTTTACAGTTGAAAGTACTTTTTCAAATAGGCCTAATCTAGACGATGGATTTCGGTATAATGAAGATTTTCATTAGAAGTGCTAGTCAGCTATATATCTAAATTTTAATCCAATATAGCAAAGCTGTGATACTCCTTGGAATGATTGTTGAAACTCATTTCTACCTCTTCAAAAAACTATCCAAGAATTTATTAGATCGTTCTTGAAGGAGTCGAACCAATTTCTATACGTAATCATAATATGTTTCATTTCTAGAATATATTCACGTCGTGAAAGCTGTAACTCAGTCATGGTATATTTTATTTCCTCTCTTTTTTGCGCTAGTTTCTATTTGACAGCCATACAGATGATTGTATGTTTGTAATTAACTGCTGTATGATAATTTTTAGATTGTATCAAATTTCCTACAAATCGCATATCTGGGGATTGTTAAAAAACAAAAGATTTGTATTTTTTAACACTAGCCTATTTCAAATGTTCCGAAAAAGTATCTTTGCAATAACAAGATTGCAGAAGTTAACTACAAAAATATAAATTTGTATTATTGAAAGTTTGGATCGGTTGTAATGGGAATACTGTACTGTAGATGAAAATAAATTACACACTTTCGAAGAGTGCCTGGACGTTTCTTAGAATTACCATAAAAGAATTTAATAAGAATGAAAAAAAAACCTAAAGATTATGAATAATTTTGAGAGTTTACCTTTGATATAAGATGCAATATACATATCTATATATATAAAGGAGAAAAGTGACTCACACTGACTGATTGACTAATCACGATATCTCCAGAACTATTCAACCTACAGATTTGAAATTTGGTAGACATGTTCCTTTCATGGAATAAAGATCAACTAAGAACACATTTTCTTTTGTGAAATTAGAATCGCAAGGGGCGTTACGGGAGGTTAAGGGACGTTATAACTAATGGTTTCCGATTTTAAACTAATCGATGTACAATCTTGAAATTGGGTAAGCAGATTCCTTTCATAGAGTAGAGATCCGCTTCAAAATGAGTTTGGTGAAAATTGACCAACCAACTAGCGTTGCGGGGGCTTAGGGGCCGTTATAGATAATTACTTCCATTTTTAAGCTATGAGACGCACAGTCTTTATATTTGATAAATAGATTTTTTTTCATAGAGTAGATATCAGCTAGAAGATTGGTTTTTGGAAAATAGATCTCTAAGTGGCGTTGCGGTAATTAAGGTGCGTAATAGCTAATTATTTTGGTTTTTAAACTACTTAACCTACTAGCTTGAAAAGTGGTAGGCATGTTTCTTTCATGAAGTAAATATCCATTACAAAATGGGTTTTGAGAAAATTGACCCCCGAAAGGGTGTTGCAGGAGGGGGGGCAAGGGGAGACATAAATAATTATTCCGATTTTTAAACTATAAGACGTAAAGTCTTGAAATTTGGTAAGTGGATTCCCCGCATAAGGTAGATACACGCTACAAAATGGGTTTCGAGCGCTTGAAAATCGAAACTCAAGCGGCGTTGTGGGACATAAGGGGCATTATAGATAATTATTTTCATTTTTAAACTACTGGTCGTATAGTCCTGAAATATGATAATCAGAAGCCTTTCATGGATTAAAGATCCATGTTTTGTGAAAATCGACCCCTAGATGGCGTTGCAGGGACTCAAGGGATGTTATAGATATTTTTTTTTCTTTTTTAATGTATTAGACGCACAGTCTTCAAATTGGTAAGAGGATTCCTTTCATAGATTACAGTTCCCGGAAAAAATGGGTTTTGTGAAACAAATCCCCAAGTGGCGTTGAGAGAGCTCAAGGGGCATTATATATAATTATCCCCATTTTTAAACTATTAGCCGTACAGTCTTGAAATTGGTAAGCAATTCCTTTCGTAGAGTAGGAATTTGAAGGAAATCAACTCTTGCGGTAGCAATGGGTTACTGGGGGCGTATTGTCAAAAAAAAATTCCTTTTTGCGAACTACAAGGACTATAATATGGAATTGGTTTGCATTTTTCTTTGTAGATTTGAAATCCGCTATGAAAGGTTTTTTTTTGGAAACGACTCTCACAGGATTACGGGGGTATTGATAGTAAAAACTTCTTTTTTGTTGTTGTTAGATTTAGTCGTGAATTGGCTTTTATGTTTATTTTCCAGAGTAGAGATCCACTGAAATTGGTTTTGCCGGTAATCCGCTTGGTTATAGAGTTACGAAAGTGCAAAATTATACTATACTTCAATTTTAGGGATTTTTAGAAATGCAATTATATAAGTTCTGCCTTTTTTTTATCAAGAGATGACAAGTATATGTTTTAATACAATCGAATTCTTACTGCAGGACTTAGATATCAACATTATTATATATATATTATATATATATATATATATTTAAAAAATGAATACCCAGCGAGCGGGTGGGGTAACGGCTAGTATATATATATATATTATATATATATATATCAAATAAGTTATTTGCATGTATACAAAGCAAACTAAAATAGCCACAGAGGGACTACAAGACGAAAGTAGACACCGTTACTTCATGATATTTTCTAAGTAATTGAATGGTAAAAATTACCGACATAAAACATATTTCTATAGATTGATTTTATATACCATCAAGAGACGAGACTTCATTAATTAAAGCTTTATTACTTCAAATCCAGTTTTATTTTTTATAATTTACGATTACGATAATTAATTTAAAGAATTATTTTAGGGATGCGAGATATGGTAATTAGCAATTATTTTCTTATGAAAAAAAAAGATATTTGATTACGAAATATAAAACCATCAATCATTTAAATCAGTTACATGAGGTTCATCAGTTTTGTTAATTACGACAAAAATCTAGTTAGAAAATCAATGTTCAGTATTTACGCGTGATTAAGTTTCAAGGACTACTTCATATCGGAATCATTAAAAAACTAAACATTCACAATAGTGGTAAAGATCAAGTTTTGAAAAGAAAAATATACATACTGTATTTATATGTTTTAAATGCACAGAATCACAACATTTTTCCATATTCTGATATTCGGCAATTTATATCCAGCATATTTAAATCCAAACGTTCGAGCCTGTACATAGAAGATCTTCAGAAAAGAACTGGAGCTCCTCCTGAAGATGTCGACAGATTTTTGGTTCCTTGGTTATATTAGTCGACATGGCTGGTCTTTTTGCACGCTACTGGTCATGAATATTGCAAGATTGCCTTCATAGAATTGAAATGGCAAATCCAAAATCTGCCCGCTTTTTGGACAGGGCGTGCCAATGACTGAAGATCCCCTCAAAAATGCCCTGGAATTTTAACTGTGCCTTTGATTACTTTTAATATCTCTCATATTCTTTTAAGCTGCTCATCGATTTAGTGTGGAAAGTCGGAGATGACATAGATAAGAAATTTCTGATATTCATAAGTTTCCGAATAAATTTGTACAGTTTTTTAAAGCATTTATTTTTTAATATACCCCTTAAGTATAAACTTTTTTAAAAAACTTAAATGCATTACTTTACTATTTCCAAAATTTGAATTTTTCTGTAAAGGTGTAAGTAAATTTTTTTGTTTAGAGTCATTATATGAATATGAATAAAGCATGACAACATTTAATAATTCTTATAGTATAATATAAATCCCAATGAAAACGTCTTTTTAATTTTGTTTTTTTTAAAACACTTTTCACTTTTTCAAATTATAATCCTAATACTACGATATCTAGTTTCTAAACTAGTTTCTAGTTTAATTTTTTTTTCTCTTATGCTGCTTTAAGCAATTGCATATGTTTGTAAGAAAATGATGTCTTTAACATTAGAATAATATGTACGAAGGCTATAATATTAAACTAAATATTATGTCATAATTTAAACTTGCAAAAATATATCCGCTGATAATCCTAAGTCCGTACCATATATTATTTTATTGTTTCATGGGTTGGAATCTTGGAGGCTCTAAAACTCTCTGTTGGATCTTAAGCATGTTAAATCTGCTGAGGCTCAATATTCTTGCGTTAGAACGACAAAAAATTTATTAGAAGGGGAATTCCTCATTTTCCAATGCTATTGGCGTCACTTGAGCCTTGATCCCAAATTATGAGATCCATCCTGAAAAGTTTACATGCTGCTTCAAGATGCTCTCGAATGAAAATCAACTATTATTTTTTTGAATGTTTGCCGTTAAAAGATAAACAAAAAGGACTTTTTTCTTATTTTTTAAAAAAATAAATTATACTTAATATTACAGAATATAAAAGTAAATGCAAGAGAACATGGCTTTTTGTAAGATCACAAATAAAAAAGGGGAAAAAAATATTTATATTTGTAAGGATAATTAAATTAGATTTAACATTAAATCCCAAGACCACTTTTAACTTTCATATTCCGGTACATCTTCAAGTATTAAAATTTATTACTCACTTTTGCCTCTTGAAGAACACAAAGCCCTAAACAGAACTTTGCCACTTCGACCATTAGTTTTTATTTCATAGTATGCATGCTTTACTTTCAAATATAACTCTTCAATTACAAATGTACTTGAAAGACATCTGGCTTTTAAGTGGCCGCTGACTCTGATACTTAACGCGTGTCTTAGAAGCAGATCCAAATATGTAATAGTTGAATAAAGACAGTTCAAAATAAAATGCCTTGGTGTTGACTCAGAAAACACGACACACACACACACACACACATATATATATATATATATGGTCATATTCATTATTAACCTCTTTTGCAAATATTTTTGTTTATACATATTTATATATTTTGTCTATTTCCCCGGATTCCTATACTATTTAATATTCCAATTTCTATTCTATTGGTGTTATATTCACCCAGGGTTTTGGCTTTTGCCTTGTTTATATCCGGCATATTATGCCGAAAACTTCCGCTGCAGGAGAAGTTGAGATCTCACAAATCATTGTTTAATCCTGTTTCACTGTCATAAACCAGTGACAGCTCGGGA
>BMAO01006478.1:0-89200 GCA_019973975.1 Trichonephila clavata
TACGCGTTTCACTAACCTTCTCTCACATTCTTTTAAGATTGTATTTATTTTAACCAATCCCCGCTGAGAGCTAAAAGTGTGACTTATGCAAACAAGATAGTTTCGGGTTTAGCGAGTTCGAAAAAGATATAAAAGGGAGAAATGAAATGAAGAGAGGAGGATGACTACGTGTTTTGATAGAGGAGTTAACTACGAGATTGTTTAAGAAGGTGATTCTAGGAGATTAGTTTAACTAAGTGAAGTTTGTTAGCTGAAGGAAGATTATTGAAAAAGGTTCATTAATTCGGTTCCGACGTAACTGAAGATATCAAGGATTGAAGCCGCTCTATAGATCCTTCAAGTAGTAAAGAATCTTGTCTTAAAGAGATATCAGGTCTGTTATTTTCCTAAATTAGTTATAAATGCGTAGTTTGATTGTATGCGTTATTCGCCGAGGTTTCAGTTAGTGTTCCGTCGTTCATAATTGAATTCTTATCTCACTCCACTGTAATTTGTTGTTCTTAAAGTTTGATTAATGTTTGTGTATTTCTATCATAAGAAGGATTAATAAATAATAGTGATTTATTAATTACGTAGTTGTTAATTATGAATCCAACATACCCGAATTTAGATAATGTGCAAAGGTGAGTTAATAATCATAGGGGTAGTGAGAGACTACGACACTGGCGCCCAAACGAAATACCGGAATTAAGAGCAGGTGCAGGATTTAGAGTTTTGCCGGAGTTATTTTTTCGGGTAAAGAAAATGTGTCTGAGTTTATCTCGAATATTGACGACAACATAGCCTACTATGAAATACCGGCGAATCTAGCATGTGCGTATTTAAAAAGTCATTTAATTGGGAGAGCGTTAGACTGGTTTGAGGTGATAGGGTTCGAGTGTGTAAATGAAGAAGCGACTGCATTTGCAACACTTAAAAAGAAATTGTCAGATAGTTTTCCGGTAATACGGAATAAATCAGAGCTAGAAGCTCAGTTTTTTCCATCAAAACAACGGAGAGGTCAAGCCCCGTCAGACTTTATTTTTCAGCTGTTAAAAATTCATAAAACTTTGGATTTGAATTATGATGAGATAAAATTGATCGATCACATAGTAATGCGACTAGAACCCCAAATAATGGATTATTTAGAAGTTCGAAACCCCACAACGAAAGCTCAATTGATAGAGTTGGTAGACCGGTATGAGGAACGTCATAGCTGCAGGGAAAACCAGGGTTCGAGTAATAATTTTGCTAGACGAAGTTGGGATGTGAGTAGGAATCCTGAGGAAAGAAGGAATAATAGAAATTGAAGAGATACTGGGGTCGGAAATAGTCAAAATGATCAGAGAGGACTAGGCAGGGGTGCGAATAATTTTTCTCGTCGTAATTATCAAAATCAAGGATTCGAGAGAGGAAATCGCTACAATCAGCCAAATCAGAGAACAGACCGGTATCAGAACCGTAGGATGGTGGTTAGGAAGGGTCCTAATGAGGATTCAGCGAAGCAGAATTGGAGGCGGGTTGATTGCAACAGCGAAAGGCAAAGAAATGCCCATTTAAACTTTCAAAGAGATCGTATTGAGTCAAATCCTCCTAATAGAATTAAACTTAATTCATTGCGATTATCACCAGTTGAACTTCCGTATGTGCCGATTCTTTTGCATGATACATTTCTAAAAGCGCTCTGGGATACAGGTGCGGAAAAGTCATTCATTTCAGAAAAAACGTACCGGTCATATTTTTCTTTCTGTCCTATTAAAAAATCGTTAGCTGAAGTAGTTACAGCTCAAGGGTCACAATGCAGAAATTTAGGCACAGTTGAGTTAAGAATTAAAATAAGAGAATTTTCGAAGCAATATCCATGCATCCTAGGTATTGATTTTATGTCACATTCAAAGATTAGTTTGGACTTCCTGTCAAAATCGTTAATCATTCCGGATTCGCAAATGGAAAAAGTGGCAATTTCGGACGAACCGGTTCAGATAGATTTATCTAACACTAAGTTAAATTCAAAACAAAAACAGGAATTACAGATTTTGTTTAAGGAATTTCATGGGTTGTTTTCACTTAAGCCTGGTCTGACACGTGTGTTTTGTCATGAAATTGACACGGGTGATAGTCCTCCTGTTTTTTCGAGACCTTATCGCTATGACAGGGTCAAACAGGGTATAATCGACTACCATGTTCAGAAAATGTTGGGTGATGGAACAATAGTTCCAACAACATCGCCCTACGCGTCTCCAGTTGTTTTATGTCGGAAGAAAAACGGGTTGCCGTTAGATGACCCAGAAGCTTATAGGTTTGCAATAGATTATAGGAAGTTAAATGTGGTCACGAGATATCCGCGATATCCGCTACCAATAAATGATGATTTGATCACTAATATTCCGCACACCGAAATTATGTCATCACTTGATTTACGCAGCGGATACTTTCAGATGGCAGTAGACCCAAAGATGTGCATAAGACGGCGTTTGTTACAAAAAATGGTACTTTTGCATTTACCCGCATGCCATTTGGCCTTTCGGGGGCAGCTCCAAATTTTCAAAGGGCCATAGAGATTATCCTCAAACCAGTCCTCGGGCGTTTTGCCCATTGTTATATGGATGACGTGATTATTTCGTCTCCATCTTTTGAAAGCCATGTAGAACACTTACGGGAAGTATTCAGATTGTTGCAGGAGGCTGGTTTGACGTTGAATCGCGAGAAATGTCATTTCGCGAGGGAACAATTACGTTATTTGGGTTTAGTTATTAATAAAGAAGGAGTTAAAACAGATGAGGAGAAGGTAAAAGCAATTATTGAAATGAAACCTCCGAAAACTGCAAAACAAATAGCAAAATTTTTAGGAATGACGGGTTGGTATCAAAAGTTTATTAAAAACTACGCAGACATGTGTGAGCCCTTATATAATTTAAAACGAAAAAACTCTAAGTTCCGTTGGTCGGAATCAGCGCAGGAAGCCTTTGATCGTATTAAGAAAGCACTGACAGAAGCTCCAGTGTTACAATTACCAGATTTTTCCCAACCTTTTGAACTCTATACGGATGCGAGCTCCGTGGGGGTAGGAGCAGTATTGACACAGAATAATAGGCCTATGGCGTTTGCCTCGAGAACTTTAAACCGAGCAGAAAGGAATTATAGTGTGACGGAACGTGAATGTTTAGCTGTCATATGGGCATTAAATAAATATCGCACGTATTTCGGATCCTTGCCGGTTAAAGTGATAACAGACCATGCTGCACTTACCAAATTAACGAATGGAAAGAATTTGTCGTCTAGAATGATAAGATGGACGCTTAAGTTGGCAAATTTTAATGTAGAATTGGAACATCGCCCAGGTACGCAAAATTTAGTGGCTGATATGTTGTCTAGAAACCCGTTAGAAAGTAATGAAGAACCAAAGGTGTCTTGTGCGGTGATTAGATCGTTAGTATTATCGTCTAGAGAACAGTTGAGAGAGGAACAGAGAAATGACCCGGAGCTAGGTCACATCATGAAGTATTTGGAAAATCCGGACGATAGTTCCATTAATGAATCAATCTGTAGAAATTGGTCCCATGACTTTAAAATAGTTGATGGATTGCTATATTATGCAAAATATACAACCAACTAGGTGAATTAAGGGTATTTATACCTAAAACATTACGTAAAGATGTTATGCGAGAATTTCATGACTCGCCGATGGCAGGTCATTTAGGCAAAAATAAAACCTACTTAAAATTAAAAGACGCGTGTTATTTCCCGTACATGAGGAAATACAATTATAAATATGTAGCAACCTGCGACCAATGCCAAAAAGTCAATTATAAAAACGGATTACCAGCTGGTCAATTAATTCCGATAATAACGAATTTTCCGAATGAAATCGTATCTTTAGATTTGTTAGGCCCATACCCTGCAACTAGTCCAGAACGCTATAAATTTATTTTAGTAATTACAGATAATTTTTCTAAATGGGTTGAAATAGTTCCCTTAAGGAAAGCTTCGGCTAAAGCAATTGCCAATGCATTTTTTGAGAATTATATTGCGCGTTATGGAGCTCCTGTAAAATTAATCACCGATAACGGCCCCCAAATGATATCCGAAGTTTTTGAGCAAGTATGTCGCAGGTTGAACATAAAACACGTTAAAACTGTGGTATATCGTCCACAAGCTAATCAAACAGAACGAGTTAATCGCACTCTTTTAAAAATGATTTCGAGTTTTGTCGCGGATAACCACACTAACTGGGATCAATTTCTGCAAGAGTTTGGTTATGCTATTAGGACAGCAGTGCATGAGACAACGGGTAAAACACCGGCGGAATTATTTTTAGGTCGAAATTTAATCACCCCTTTTCAGAATTTAGTTATGGTAACTGATGGATCAGATTTAGTTTGTGGGAACATAGAAAGGTTGTTTGAGGAGGCTAGAGTTCATACAAAGCGCCAGCAAGAGAAGTGGGCGAAATATTATAATAAAAAGAGGCGTGAAAATAATGTGAAAGTTGATGATCTAGTATTAGTTCAAACTCACCCGTTATGTTCGAAATGTAAGAAAATAGTAGGTAAATTTATGCCAAAGTTTGAGGGCCCATATAAAGTTCTGAGTGTAAGAAATAATAATAATTTAGTAATATTAAAATTTGGTAAAAGAATAACGGTTAATGTGGACCAGGTGAGAATTTACCATCAAAGAGAAGACAGTGTTGCCCAGTCGGAAAGTGACAATAGTAGTGATCATGGTGCAGTGGCATCAGTAAGGTCGGATGATGGGCAGTCGAGATTGGTGCAATCGGAGAGTGATGGGGGTTGTCGAAGAGGATCGAAATTAGGAAATTTAAATGGTAATAGAGATATAGTTGCGAATAGACGCGATGGAGTGGAGGTGAGAAAAAAACGTGGACGGACGGAATCTGCTGTTTCTTCGGGGGATGACGTGTATAATTTCAGGAAAAAAAGACCCTATTGGACTGAAAGAGAGAAAAGAGGAAGACCAGACTCTTGGAAAGATAATATACAAAAGAAGAAGAGACCAGAGGCCCAGGTATCCCGAGAAAAAAGAAAGATTTCCTCGTCAATGCCCTCTCGCCCCTCCAGTAAGCGGTATAGAAAGGTGGAAGAAAATAGTTCTGAAAGAGCAGTTTCAGGACCATCCCACAGATTCAAGTACAACAGACCTCATCAGGAAAGGAGCTGTCCATACAATCTTCGGAGCCGACGTCGAGTGGACAACAGCCAAGTTCCAGTTCTCACAAATGAAAACAACGCCTCAGCAGGAGCATATCAACTTCAACGGACTCGATGGAAGAGGAGACCCAGAAGGTTGGAGCGCAGAGAGGACAACCCTAGGACAAGGTCATCCAGCACAGAGGCCATGGTTGGAGACAAAGCCTATGCAGATTGGATCTAAAGACTAGCCAGGTTGTATAATTCTAATTTGTTTATTTTTTCCTCTGACAGACAGTTCGGAGTATTTTCCATGTGGGCTAGTCTATTTTCTTTGTAAAATTTCAGTACAAAAGTCACTGCGTTATGTGTATTTTCATATCGGTTGAAAAAACTTTTGTATTTAATTTTTTTCCAAATTGTGGAAAAACATTTGTTGAATTGCAATTGTTTTGCTACACATTAAAGACGAGGCTTTATATGTGAGATTACTTGTATTGTTTGTTGTAATATATTCTATGTAAAAAATGTATATATTTTTGTGTGTAATTATTAAGATGTATAAGTAGTGTCTGGTTTCTGGGCGCGGCGTAATTAGGAATACTAACAAAAAACATTAACAGCGCAGCGCGATTGATTGGGAATTTTTGAAAATGAAACCAGATAAAGGTTATTTTGTTATGAAACTATATATATATATAATATAATGTATGCCATATTTTATGTCAATAAGGAAGTTGTATAAAAGTTCTGTGCATTTAATGTCATGTTTTAGAAAAAATTGACAAGGTTTCCTTTCAGGGCAGCAGTCCCTGAACATAGTGATGCGATGAAAATGATGTCGTGAGAAGATATTAATGTAAAATTTTGTGTTTATTAGTACTTAAGTAAAGTGCATGATCAGGGTTTTTTCCTGGAAAGGTTTTCCCCTGATCTTCGCCCGAATGGGATGCACTGTAGGGATTCTATTTATTGTACAAGTTCAATAAATTAGAGTGGAGTACCCCTTTTGAGTAGTCATTTCTGTGTGCTAGTTTAATTAAAGTTTCTAACTTAGAGAGTTAAAATTTTCGGCAAATCCAGTGTTTTTAGGCATTCTAAGGTTCGTGAGTTAAAACTTTCTACAAGTTCAGTATTTTCAGGCATTATAAAGTTCGTGAGTTAACTTTCTACAAGTTCAGTATTTTCAGGCATTATAAAGTTCGTGAGTTAACTTTCTACAAGTTCAGTATTTTTAGGCATTCTAGAGTAGTTAAAATTTTGTGCAGGTTCAGTGTTTTTCAGATGTTAGGTAAATTAAGCGAGTTCTTGCAGGTCGTTTAGACCTTCAATAAGTCACGCTTTTTTTCTCGGAGGGGGGTTGTGACGGGTGCTTACGCGTTTCACTAACCTTCTCTCAAATTCTTTTAAGATTGTATTTATTTTAACCAATCCCCGCTGAGAGCTAAAAGTGTGACTTATGCAAACAAGATAGTTTCGGGTTTAGCGAGTTCGAAAAAGATATAAAAGGGAGAAATGAAATGAAGAGAGGAGGATGACTACGTGTTTTGATAGAGGAGTTAACTACGAGATTGATTAAGAAGGTGATTCTAGGAGATTAGTTTAACTAAGTGAAGTTTGTTAGCTGAAGGAAGATTATTGAAAAAGGTTCATTAATTCGGTTCGGACGTAACTGAAGATATCAAGGATTGAAGCCGCTCTATAGATCCTTCAAGTAGTAAAGAATCCTGCCTTAAAAAGATATCAGGTCTGTTATTTTCCTAAATTAGTTATAAATGCGTAGTTTGATTGTATGCGTTATTCGCCGAGGTTTCAGTTAGTGTTCCGTCGTTCATAATTGAATTCTTATCTCACTCCACTGTAATTTGTTGTTCTTAAAGTTTGATTAATGTTTGTGCATTTCTATCATAAGAAGGATTAATAAATAATAGTGATTTATTAATTACGTAGTTGTTAATTATGAATCCAACATACCCGAATTTAGATAATGTGCAAAGGGGAGTTAATAATCATAGGGGTAGTGAGAGACTACGACAAAAACAAAAGCGCTAACACTTTTTAATGAGATTGTTTGGATTAATTGCAGAAACTTTTACAGTTTAATAAAACTGTATTGCTCTGAGTTACATCTTATTATATTTCGTTTATGCATGGTAAAATATATATTCATTTCGTAAAAAAACATTTTTTTTCCATTAACTTAATATAAAACTGCTCTTAAAAAACAATTTGTATCCAAAAAATAAATTGAAAAATTATGCATGAAATTTTTTTGATTGCTCCGTAATCGCCTTTAAATTACGAGTAAATGTAATAAATATAAATACGTCATTATGGGTTTTTTACCTTAAAATATTTCTGTTTCTGTATGTGAGCGGTTTATTTTGAGGAATTTCTCAGAAAGTTATTTCCTTGTTTTTCAGAGTTCAGAAGAAAAGTATTAAATTTTTTTTTTTATAATTATTTATTCGGAAGGAAAAATAAAATTAAAAAGTATCTATTAAAAAGAAAGATTTGAGGAAAATAAAAAATATGGGGGGGGGGGATTAGTTTTCTATATGAAGGTTTTGTTTCTTATGACGTATTTATTGTAAAATATTTTAAGAAATTTTTTTTCAACTTAAATTTTCACATTAAAAAAGAAAACGTAAAATATTCATATATTTAATTTATAATAAAAAAAAATAACATATCTTAAAAAGATATGCTATTATAAGCGCAAAATATTAGAATTGAATAAATACTTGAATACATTCCAAATGCACATCGTAAGGGTTTTTATTTTCAACCCGTACAAAACCTACCCTATAAACGGTGAACAATTATTGGAAATTAGATCTATAAGAAAACAAAAAAATTCTTAATTAAGTTTGTATATGGACAAATTATTAAATAAGAAGATTGACCAACGGCTTTAGTAAAAATACTACAGTTCAAAAATACCCCCGAAATACTTTTAATCTCAACTTTTCAATTTTCCGATATTGCTACACGTTTATACAGTTGTACAAAATTTTATAAATTATATTGCATTTAAGATACTATTATTGTTATTAATATAAGTTATATATACTTTCACAAGATACACTCTTTTTTGAGTGAAATTATTTTTCTATCATACATTATAATAGCACGTGCGTCCACAAGAACAAGCGTAAGTTGTAGAATGGTTTATCGAATTTAAACTGCAACACTCGCACAGTGTAAATGGGGAACCACCACACTGGAATGTGGAAATGAGAAGAAGTTGCCCGGGCGATGGATGGAAAGAGGAAGTCCAATAACATGGCCACTTATATCTCTACATATAACACCTTTAGGCTTCTAGAAGATACGTGAAAAAATTGTTTACCAATCTTGCACCACTGATGAACTGAAAAGTCAAATTACAAGGATCATACAGAATGTTGATCCTGCAGTGGAAAAAACTAGGGTATTTTCATTATGGAAAATAAAGCCGTAAGTAAATACATTTGCCTGTTTATTTGTTCTTAATATTTGAAATTGTAGTTATATACTTTTTGAAACCCGGTATACCAGTGCTTCTCAAACTTTCAGTGTTGGCGACCCAATTTTCTATCATAATTTTTGTGAGATACACTTTATAAATTTCAGTTTATTATGTTAAAAGCAAAACAATTATTTAAATTTATTATTTTGTTCACGTGAATTTATTTATCACTGTTTAATTTTTTGTCACCGTGAACTGAACGTTATTGAAAAAGTATATTATTTTGTACGCTGTGGCAACAAGGAAGTGCTCGTTCTGTTTTGTTTAATTAACAGTATTCCATGAAAAAATTGTTTATAACTAGGGGAGTCTTGGACTCTAGTTGGCATGTTAATTTGTGAAATAAATGAGATTTGGCAGTATTAATAGTTTGGAGTATTAATTTTCAATACAAGAAACTTTTTTATTTTTTATTTTACGATAATTTTCACCGCGCCCCCTTCCCCATACAATAACATTGTATCGTATGCAATAATAATGTAATTTGATACTACAGCTATAATACTACTTTAATTATAAACCGTGTAATAACAGGTGTTGATGGATGAAGGAAGGCAGATGAGCTTGGGTATGTTATTCCTCTTTCAACGAGAAATTCGTTGGGAGTAGTTATTTAGTTCTATTTGTCGGGGAGAAATAATTTATTTCTATATTTTAAAGTTCAGATTAGTAGTCTTTTATCCTGTTGTATCTGGCAATGAAAGAATCTGATGATGGATTTAATGAGTTGCCTTAGAACTGTAAAACCAGCTAGGGAAATAATATCGGTACGAATTGAGCAGAATAAGATGTTTAGTATTTTCACTTTCTGAAATGGATGTAAACTTATCTCCTTCATAAAATGTTTAATCTCATGGGGGTAATAATTAATACTATAAACGCACAAATTATCAAGATAAATATTAAATTTTGAATATAATTTTTGCATATAACAATCCCATGGGAGTCAGTGTTAATTATTAAACTTGCTCTCTTCGTTTCCTGTTGATAAATTTATTATCAAATACATTGTATAGTATTGATTTATTTATAAGTATATTATATTAGTGTAAATGTGTGTTTTCTTTTCTCTTCTGTCAGAATGTGTTTTGTTTTGCTTACTTTCAGTAAAAAAAAAAAAAAAAATTAAATAAACTTTGGTTTTTGATATTTTGATGTACTCGTGCCCCCCTTGTATGGTTAGAACGCCCCCATAGAGGGGCATGACCCACAGTTTGAGAAACACTTGCGGTATACAGATTAAAAGGGGCTCCTTTTCCCTTTGAGGCCGTGGAGAATTCTTTTAGTCCTGCCAATAACGCCGAAAGAATGTCATGCATATCTTTACCTACTTATTCAAAATCCACCAAAGTCTGCCCATTCTTAATGATGTTTACTACATCTCAACACATCGACCTTGATAGTGTTTCTTTGGCGGCAAAAAACAAACACTTTCGATATTTGTATTACAAACGCGCGCTCTATTGAGTGATCGGTGTCGATCCGGGTCATTTCGTACGTCACTATGTATGGGAGTATTACTACTCATTTCCGTATTATCGCCAAGTAAGACGAAACCAAAATAAACAGAGCCAGTAGTAGTTACTGATAACGAGCTAGCGTGAGAATGCATCTCAGTGTTTAGTCGTACCTCGAGGTGCCTTGAACCTTGGACAAGATATACTGCAATGCGCGGACAGATGAACTAATTTTATATCAAGACAATCTGATAATTTTCAGTTGATCGCAGCCTAACGAGTTAAAGAGATACACTGAAAAAAGAATAAGGAGTTGTTCGATCCGTGCACACCACGATGGATTATGTAAGAAGAGTTGAGCACGTCACGTGTCAATTTTTTACTTAATTTTATTGTAGCATTGCTGTAAGTTTATTTGCATCAATCACTTCAGCAGGCTTACATAATTTCGATTTTACTCAGGGACGTTTTAAGGCATTGACCAATTGGGCCCGGGGCATCGTCTCGTTCTCGACTTACCCTCAATGAGATCATAATCCGAATAATTTTATTAGTTATTGTTAAATTACCGGAAATATTCTCTGAAAAACTGAGAATTTCGACCTATACACCAAATGACAACAGTGGCAAGACTACTTTATAATGTTCCATTCATCGTTTGTGTCTAAGCCTAGGCTTGCCACTATACATTATCAGCACTCATTTTTTTTTCGAAAGATGACAGTTGGACGAGTCGGTTTTCTGTCTTGGTTTGTGAATCACACAAGGGTATAAGGAATTTACATTCCTTATTCCCTGTGACCCGGCTAGATGTGTGGGAGGAACTAAATGATCAGACGACACATGAAGAACTTCCAATTATTTATTTATCTCTATATTCAATACAGACACAAATAACACTCTAATTAAGATAAATTTGATCAATTAGAGGACGAAGGTGAGATAAGATAGCGCGGGGATAATATATACGATCATGCAAATCTATTCTTACGATAACTTATACAAAGATTGTTTTAATTTAGAAGCGCGCTAATAATTTTTCTCTCAAACTTTTACTTGAAATAAGATCACAGTGCCTCTTGCAATCCTTTAATCTTTTAGACGTGGCCTTAAACACTTCTCCAATAGTGGAACTAAGGACTTTCCGAATTTCCAACTTCTCGCGTCGTACACTGTTTACGTATATGTACTACTGCCCGTTTACTAGCTTCTCATCTATTCACTTAACATCCAAGCTATCCTCACTTCACTAACCTTCAAGACGAGCAGTTAACTGAGTTAAGAAAAAAACTACTTGTTCATCTTGAAAGAAAAGTTACAAAATGATCAGAGGTGAAATATCTTTATAGAATTAAGTAATTTCATTTATAAGAATCATTCTGAATTAAACTACAAACACAATAAATAAAAAAACGAAAATTTTTTGTATTCCACTTTCCTAACTCCAGATTTTATTTTTAAGGCGTTTAGCAACATTTTTAGTTGATTCAGAAGAGAAAACTTATTCACGCGCGCGGGTAATTTTACATCATTTTCAAAAATATAAAGTTTTAATTTTTTAATATCAGTTATTTTAGAACGTTTCTAATTTTAAGAACTTTTCTTGCTTTCTGTATTTTTGAGGTTTTACAGTAAATTTAAAAGTTCATTTTGAATTGAAATGTTGAATTGCGTGTTTATCAAATGTTTCTAAAATTTAAGAATTATAACAAGAAGAATGAGTACGTAGGAGTGTTGTATCGGACAATCTGGTAAATATTATGTTTCCTTCATGATTTGAGTCCTGTCGTTTATATAAAAGTGGTCTTCAAACTTTATCAAATCACGGAATCAGAGGCATAATGGCGAATGTTAGCCCCCCCCCCTGCACAGTCATTTTTTGGACCCCAAGTTGGATCTTACAGAGGTTTACAAAACCATAACCTTTGGGCCCCTTAGAATCCTGAGCCTCCCCGGCGATGCGAGGGTGTACGTTACGCAACTGTACGGAACCCTTATTTCCAGGGAACCCAGTGGCGCACACAAGGGGGGAGTCCTGGGGGTCCGGAACCCCCCCCCCAAAGCCCTTGATATTTTTTCGATTGATTATAATTCTATGTATATAGTACGTAAATTTAATCAAGCATTTGTTTATTAATTAATACTAATTATTAATTAATTAATTAATTTTTTACTGTTTTTTGTTCCCGAAAATCGACAAAATTAAAAGAATATGTTGGGCGGCGTATTGAAGCATGGTACGAGAACAGTGGACTTTCGATCCTAGACCCCCCCCCCCCCTTGAAAAATTCCTGTGAGAGCTACTGAGGGAACCCCATCGAAGCCTTAAAAGAATAAGTCTGAAAATAATATGTACAGTTGATCAAAATGTAAGAGGTACTTTACGTACAGAACAATTAAGAAATACATTTGTATTTCTTTATTAAAATATTTTAACATATATTAATGTTGTTTATTTGTTGATTTGTCCTCCAGATGTCATCTACCATTGCATTATATTTAATAACTGGAATATGTGTTTGCATTTCCTACACAAACTATCAAAGTCTAGGTATATTGAAGTTACCTGCATTCGCATTTTGCGTTAACTTGTTTCTGAATTTCATTTTTGTTGCCACATACGTTGAGAAATATTTTTAACTTAAATACATTGTCTAGAATGGCATTTAACTTGTATAAAACTGTGTGAGAAACGTCTGCGTATTCTGCAAATTTGCAAGTTATTATTTAGGAGTTGTGCTCCTGCTTAAATTTAGACTTTAACGTGTGTGTGTGTGTGTCAAATCTTTTGATATGTCGGTCAGTTCTTCCTTCTTCATTGGGAAACTTCCTCATTTATCCGCTCATACGTGAAACACATGACTTTTACGAAATTTAAGGTTTTATTTTATCCATAGAAAATATTAATTTATATTTATTTTTAATTGTAAAAATTCAATCTCTTATTAAAGTTAAAATTTTACAAAAATTTTGGTGCTTTCCTCATGATTACTTCCTAACCCCCTGCCAAAATTCTTGGGAACCCAGGTTGAAGACCTCAGCTCTATAACATTAGATAAATACGGCCTTATCAGAATCTTTGTTAGCCGGAAGGAAGCGAAAGGCGCGATAGGAAAATACCTAAGAAGAAAATCTGAATGCCAACTAAAAAGTTACTTTTATAAAGGAAGTAACATCAACAAAGGAAATAAAGTACAGTGAAACGAAATTAAACACACATCTGATAAAAAAAATATCTTTCTACAACTAACTAACAAGACATTTTTCTGACTTCAGATCTGCTCAGAATTATTTTATTATTATTTTTTTTTTTAACGTTGCACTTTGAAGCCGCACGAAAGGCTGTCTCAGAACTTTCGAAACATATTTCTAAATTCACATATATTAACATACAAGTCAGCAACGCAATAAAAACAGATATAAAAAATCATTTGCTTTACAGTTTATTTTATTTGATTGATCGCAGTACTTCGAAGCATCACGAAGGCTATTGGCAATGTGTCTCGTAAATTATAGGCAAGAGATGAGGTCGTTACCTGATGTGACACTCCATCCATCTATAACTTCCACACTATTTGAGTGGGTGTGGTAACTTGGTGTGTGGCTGTAGTGACCAATTCGTGGCCGGAGTGTCGCAGAGTCGAGCCCTGTTGCTACTGAAGACCCTCCATGTAAAGAGGGCTAATGCACGTTAAATCTGTCTTGCTCTGAGTCCTTCCGTTGGCGTGATATGGTAGTTTGAAAAGGGGGTTGACAGCTCAGGTATCGTCCTCGTCTCTTGATCGAGACTCAAACTAACGAAGTCCGTCACCAATAGCTCTCATGAAGCTTTACAGTGCGACTTTGATGTAACACACTACTTCCGATGAGTCGTAGAATCGAGTTCATATGCCATTAAAGACCTTTTGTGTAGCAGGTCGGATACTCGTGAACTCTGTCAAAGGCACATTGGTGTGGAATAAGTAAAAATTACGTTAGCGACGCACTGTAAAGCTGTATGAGGGATATTGGCGACGGACTTCAAAATTTTAAATTCTAGTTAACGAGGACGACATCTGAGCTTTCACCCCCTCTCCTAACTTCACACTACATAAACGGGAGGACATTGGGCCTCGACAGATTTAACGTGCAACAGCCTCCTCTACACGGTGGGTTTTCAGTGGCCTCATATTTCGAACTCGTGACACTCATGCCACGAGTTCGTGACCATAGCCATTAGGCTACTGCGGCCACATACAATGTAATATCTCTAATCTTAATGTAACAAGCAACAATTGTGCAATTTAAAACAGTATTAATTAAATACACGTTATTTACACATATTTATCGTAAAAATACGGCGTATAAATCAGAGATCAGAGTACTGTTTATTTGAAAGAAATGACGTACACTTTATGAACTTAAAGGACAGCAGTTATAGAAATAGACTATTTTTTTTCAAAAGCCTGGGAAAATATCTGGAATAAAATTCAAAACATAAGAGCATTTCACATGTACATTTCAATTTCCTTCTTAAAAAAGGGGTGCGTATTATGCGGCGAATATACCTAACAATTAAAAAATGTGGCTTGAAAGCAGAGGTGTGCGTTTAATACGCCGAATTTTAAGGTGAGTACTTGTAATTTAATACAACATAATCTGAAAATAAAAAATATCAGAATATAATTTTAAAAAATTATATTCTGATACTTTAAATTGCCTTTAGTTTGTTGATTTTCTTCATCGAAATATATATACATATTAAATCAACACGATAATGTAGACATTTGATGCTGGTTCCATATGACTGTCTCGCGTGGTACATTATAAAAGTAAGGTTTTAAAATAGCAATCTTGTAAACCCCGAA
Source organism: Trichonephila clavata (assembly GCA_019973975.1). Taxonomy (NCBI): domain Eukaryota; kingdom Metazoa; phylum Arthropoda; class Arachnida; order Araneae; family Nephilidae; genus Trichonephila; species Trichonephila clavata. The sequence continues at coordinate 14,945 of BMAO01006478.1, forward strand.
AAACCTAAAAATAAACATTTTCATTTCTTAATGTGAATATATTTTGTAGGTTTGTATAACAGCATTTTATTCTTTAAATAGGCTGTTATACAATGTATCGAATCAATATATTTTGAATTAGCCTAATATGCCTATTTATCAGAAACATTGTCGACATCTCGAATTTTAAAATTGAAATTAAAAAACAAAGGAAAGAGATGTATTTAAATTTGAAAATGTCTTCAAGTACATTAATTGAGAAATGAATTCGTTCCAGTTAAAAACTAAATACAAAACAAAAGAATATTTATAGTTACAGAATTTAAACATTCAATTCTTATCCATAATGTTAACAATCAAGGTAGTAAAATGTAGAATTAGGGAAATAATTGTATCTCCTTTATGAAATAGGTAGAAATTTTGAATTCGGAATACATCATTTTTTATTTACTCAAGGTTTCAAATTGAGAAAGAACATGCGATTTAATTTTCCTAAATCTAAGAGGGTTCATTATATTTCAAGGATTTTGGAACATTGAAAAAAAAATGGGTAAAAATTCCCAGTATATAAAAGCTATTTTTAATGAATTATTATTTAAGCACATTTTATTTTAAAAATATCTAAGAATATTGGAAATGTGTGCAAAACATTTTATGAACATATAGGGTAAACCAAAAGTCTTGTACTGATTATAAAAATTCATTACAAAAAATAGTTTAATATAAAAATGTAACTTTAGTATCACTGGATAAGTCAGTTTTAGTAGTTTTTCAATTCCTACTATTAGCTAATTCTCTCCCTGTACATATATATACAAGGGGTGATCAAATGAAAAGGTACGAAACGACATAAAAATGAAACAGTTAAATATTTGTATATTCCGCCAAGGGAGAATGTAGCGAGACATCTCGGGATGCCATTGGAGACTCTGACTGGGATCGGATCATGCGCGGGTGCCCGCATGCGCAGGAGAGAGCAAAGGCTCTCATAAAAAGCGGCGTCCAAATGATGCGAGCACAGAATTACTCGAGCACAGAAAAAGCATTAACTCCGATGTGTACTGTGAGACACTCCGACGCCTACGCAGGTCCATCAAGAACAAAAGACCGGGGCTGCTCACGGAGGGTGTGGTTCTGCTCCATGATAACGCGCGTCCACACGTCTCCAGAGTCACACAAATGGAACTGGACAAGTTCCAATGGGAGACGTTGGACCATCCGTCCTACAGTCCGGACATGTCACCCTGCGATTTCCATGTGTTTGGTCCACTGAAGAAACACCTGAAAGGAAAGCGCTTCAACTCGGACGACGTACTCAAGGACACTGTGAAGGACTGGGTCTCGTCACAGCCACAGGAATTCTGGGAACAAGGAATCCTGCGGCTTGTTCATCAGTGGGATCGTTGTGCTCAGGCCTATGGTGTATATTTTGAATAAAGTCTATATTTGTACCCACCGTGTCGTTTCGTACCTTTTCATTTGATCACCCCTTGTATATATATATATTTATATCTTGTTCAAATTTTCAATCGTTAATAAAACACTTTCTATTCATCTAATCAAGTTCAAATAATTTTTTTTAACTTGTAGTGGATGACACTTGATGTTAATACAGTTTTTCTAAATATTAATTCATTAATTACCGGTTTTCGATGCCAACTTAGATTAATCTCCATTGTTGTAACAATGTAACTGTTAAAACAATGACAAAAGTTGGCATCGAAAACCGGTTTTTCAGCTAAACCGGGTGTGCATTGTTACAACAATGCAGACAAATCATGCTATTTTTTCAATTCCTACTATTAGTTCTCTCTCTCTCTCTCTCTCAACACACACACATCTTGTTCAAATTTTCTTTCTTTAATAAAATACTTTCTATTCATCTATTCAAAGTAGGAATTGATTAAAATTTTTTTAATGTTACTTGTTTTATGCAACAGATGACGGGAGTGATTCTTCAAGAATGACTCAGGGGAACATCTGTAAGGAAGGTATTTTCGGAAGAAATGGCGTCGATTCAAGAGAAAATCCACTGTGTGATTTGGTTTCAAAAAACGAATCCATCCATTAATACTCAGCGTAAATTTCGACATTATTATGGACGCTCCTTTCCTGATTCAAAATTAAAAAAGCGATGGTGTGAAAGTTTAACAAAACAAGCAGCGTACCAGAAGACACGTTAAAGAACACGTGGCGAAAACTGGTATACTGCCTAGAAAATTCCCGAGCTACCAAAGGGGCTCACGAAGTAATTTACTGAGGTGAATGATCTTAAAAAATTCATTATAGTATTTACAGTAGATCAGAACAAACATGTATCTAAGTTTCATAATTTGAGCACAATAGTTACTATACTGTTCGAATTAATTGGGACAAACATTTTTTTCTTGTCAGAGTTTGTATGTGATTACCAGTTATGTGTCCCGAACCACCTCAAACCGGTTATATATTCCCAGAAGTAATGTGACAATTCGACATTGACTATAAGTTATCCGTTTGATTGGTTTTAGTACATTAGTAGTTCAGTTGAGAGCCTTTCAGTGTGGTAGCTAGTAGTTACTATGTATTTTGCGTTCTACGTAACGCGTGTTACTTTTGCTTGTTCAGAGATGGGTATTACTCCGAGGAAGCATTGTAAAATAATCGCTCTCAATGAAGACTCTTCTATAACTATGAAAGATACATCTACGGTAGTTGGTGTTGGCAAATCAACTATTTCAAGAATTTTAAGAACATTTCAAGATTTTTGATGATCTCCAAAAATAATATAGGTGATGTGGGCTCAAAAGAAAAATTACTCCAAGAACTGATGAAATTCTAATAAGAAATAGCAAAATAAATCAAAGTAAGACTAGCATAGACATTTGAAGGGATTTATTGGATTGCGGTGTTGAAGTGAGTGCCTCAACTGTACCGAAAATGGTACTGGAATTTAGCCGTAAGGCATAAAGACCGAGGAAAAAGCAATTTCTAAGTCAAAAAAACAATGAAACAACGTTTAGCATGGGTCAAGAATACCTATCCTGGATTGTTAACGATTAGAAGAAGGTGAATTTCAGCGATTAAAAGCATTCACTTGTGCAGAGATACAAATCAAGTGTAATTAGACGAAGTGAAGCTGAAACTGCTGTCAGATCATATCCAGCAGATTATACTACACCCTTCTAAACAGACGTTTTGTAAGTTTTTTCATAAGTTAAGAACATGTGAGCTGCACTCGTGGTCAATGCCAAAACGAGTTGAAAAGGTCATTTCTGCTACAGGAGGACATACTTCGTACTAATATATAGATTTTTCTGTCTACTTAAGGTATGCAATGATTAAAAGCTATGTTTTTTTTTTAAAAAAAATCGATTTGTCCCAATTAATTAGAACATTATAGTAATTTAATCAAGGCAAGACATTTGGACGTCCAGTATATAATCATTCATCTAAATAAATAACTGCATATATATTTATAATTTTTTTCGCATGCATATGAAAACCGCATGTTTGAATGGTTTGAAAATTTTCGCAATTATTCTTGTTGAAAATTCGTATTAAGACCAAGATTACACTTAGAAAATAGAATATGAAATTTATTTATCAACTTTTTGTTTATTTAATTTTGTTAATTTTTTACTTATCAGTAGATTGAAGATTCTCATTTTTATTATAAAGTTTTATTTTCTCAAGAAACTTGGCCAACTAATGATATATATTGATCTAAATAACTTTAAAAGAAAAACTAGGGGGGGGGGTACTTACTGTCTGCCTAGCGGAGGACCAAACCCCATTGAACAAATTATACAACTGTTCATATTCATTGCTCAATTTACAATCATAATATCGAACAAGACTTACTGCATTTTTATTATTGTTTTCGTGTGTGAAATAAATAAATAAATTTATTATATAATCACGAACATTTTTTTTTCCGAAAAAGTGATTAATATCGGAATAAAAGTGAAATTCTGAGCTGAGAGCCAAAATACGCTCTACGTTTTCTTTTATCTAAATCTTTAATAAAGAAACTTTTTTAGAAAAGAAGTTGCGTTTAGTGCGTATAGTTTACGGAAGTCTTTCGGTACTTCCTCGCTTACAAACTATCGTGCGCATGATGAAAAGGGACCTTCACTTCTTGGCAGCGTGCATTCACACGTGAATGATTTAAAAATACCAAATATGTGAAGTATCAGCTACATAAAGAAGCCATGTTTTAGTTTCGAATAAGAACAGTCTTAAAATATATTAGGTTGGTGCGTATGAAATGTCGGATTTTTTAGTAAATAAATGAAACGCCATATATATATCTTTTTTCAGAAGCTGTTTATTTAATCAAAGTATGTTCTATTTGCTTCAATACGGCTTTCCCAACGATATTTTAATGCGTTGATGCTTGTCTTAGAAGTTCCTAACTTTAGAATCAATGAACTCTGCTATGGATTTTTTCAGACCGACTTTATTTTCATACCGTTTAACCTGTAAAAGGTGTTCTAAATGTTTTTAAAAAAATGAAAGTATCGGTTGGTGAAAGATCCGGTGAATAAGCTGTCGGTACTGCAAAATTTCATATTATAATTCACTTATTTTAGCAATTGTTTTGCATAACATATACGACCGAGTGTTGTCGTTACGTGTTGGGTTATGCCGATAAACAAGTGGTGAGCGTATCATTTACAACTTTTCATGCATTTGATCAATGTACTGGCAGTATAGTAGATACAGAACTCGATCCCGCCTATACTTTCACAGTATCATTTTTCACAAATATTTTGGGTCTTCCACGAGGTTTACAGTAGAACGTCATTTATCCGAATCAATTGAGATCGGACACTGTTCGGATAACCGAAAACCGAATGTGATCCATGCAGTTTATGATACTGAACACTATACAAATATTGAAAATCATCACATGCGGGAAACATGCTTGAAGAGTAAGCAAAATAGGTGCAAAATGTCACAATTTTACCTTGATTGTGGAAAATAATCACTTATTTTTCGCTGTATCATTGTACACCTTCGTTTTTTCAATGCAAGGTCTCTGATTCTCTTCAGCAGCAGTAGTTGAGTAGGACAGCACACTGATTGTTGTTCGTACCTCTTCATAGCTGTCTCTAACGCAGAAACGCGTCAGCATTTGCTACTTTCGTTGTTGTTGTCCTCGTCTTCATCCGTTTCATCGTCGATTTCTTCTTGCACGGAAGTCACAATCTCGTCATCATTTAGGATTTGAAATCCACAGTCTCTGCATCACATACCATCCAGGTTTCTACATCAACGAAACTCAACAAAAGAGCACGTATACACCCCCTTACTAGGAAACAAACTGACCTAATATTCCACGCAGATGTTTACCTAATCACACAACTGAAATTCCCCAAATATACCCACCTTGGGTTTTCCCGTCACTTTTGGCCTCACAGGAAACAAACTTTGAGCAGTGCACTGTTCGAAAACGTATCCGGACTTTGGGTCGGATATTTGACGCTCCAGATAATAAACGTTCGGATAAAAGACGTTCTACTGTATTTTGCAGGGAAAAATCACCTGACCGAAAATTTTCAAGCTAGCGTTGCACTTTTTGACCGTTAACAGTATTCTCCCCAAAATGCTGGTTCATGTAGCGTGCAGTTTTTGCATTACTGTTACGAAGTTTATACTCATATAAAAAAATTACACGAATATCAGCTGAATTCATATCCTTACGAAAATTCAAAACAAATAATGAAATGGAACATTTTTGAGAAATTTTCCATTGTTGAAATTTGACTCTGACAGTGGACAATACAACTATAAACAAGGTAATGCTAAAAACAAAAGCATAACGAAAACAGGGTGGTAAGCAGTGGGGTAACGTACACCCCCACATTGTGGGGAGCCTAGGATTCTAGGGGGCCCAAAGTCCGACTGACGCCAATTACGTACCCTTTATAAGGTCGTGTTTGGGGCCCAAAAATTAACTTGCAGGAGGGGCCTAATATTTTCCGTTCCGCCACTGGTGGCAAGGGTTCATAAGTAATGGAAATCCGACATTTCTTATGTACCAAAGTAATTAATTATAAGTCACAAAAAGTAATATTTTTAAAAAGGAATTTTCATATAATTTATGCTTTTAATACAAAACATTTTTAATACACTTAACACATAATGAAAAGTAAACAATTAGTATATGGATGAAAAACACACACATTTTTCGAGTGCTAAATATGTTGAATTTTTCTTCATTAACGGTTATATCATTTAATATTTTATTTGTTAATTTTTAACAAATGCTGACGTGGAAAAGAAGATGCTAGGGTTTTTGCTGATTTTGAAACATACGTTTTAATGTGTTACAGTTTCCAAAAGTCTAATTTTTCAAGAAATCAGTATATATTTAGATAAAAAGGTTTTATTCTTTTGTAACAATCTTTTCGAAACGTATCAACTGAAGTTGCATGCGTGCACAGGAAATAAAATTAACGGAGTTGGCAAAAACATCAACATCTTGTTTATAAATTTCTTTCACCCCTGATAGATATTTTGGGAACTTTTCCAGCTCCGTTATAACAAGTCTTAAAGTACCTAGTCAAGAGTAAGAACTCACGAGGTTAACGAATTTGAGCAAAATGCGTAGAGAACCTACTTTGATAAAATTTACTTTCCGCTTTTGTTCGCTCTAAAAAATGCTGTTTTATCTGTTATTTGATCACTCCGTTTTTAATTTTAATGAATTTTCTGAAAAATTCCTTTTGAAAATGTTCTTATAATACACACCAAAGAATACAGTAAATTTTTTTCATTGAAATTTTGCAATTTAAATAGTTATTGCATTAAACATTATTTGCAATCTTGCATTATGGTCGTCATGCTTTATATATCACAGCTTGTTTCAAAAGAAAATAAATATGCGCAATTTATACGTAGCTGCAAGTAAATATCTACAAATTACAACTTAACTATGGGAAAACATGAAACCAGCTAGCTTGACAAATATAAAAAAAATAATGATTTTTATATTTATCAAGAAATAACGATTTTTTTTTAACGAAACTTTATATCAATTCAATGTAAAATTTCAAATATTAATTGAAAAATGAAAAGAAAAAGTAAAATTACCATCATACTTGACTATTGCTTTTTATAATTCAAAATAATGGTAAGAAATAAACAAAGGAACAGGAAAATTTTGATATAAAATCATTTTGCGTAAAAAGAACAATACGAAGACTATTTGGCTATGAGCCTCGTTATTTTTCATGTGACTTAAACATCACCAAAGCTGGCATCTCCATCTCCTAAATGCCACACAACACCACGAAGTTCTGGAGCTTTGCATTTTATTTTGATGATAGAAATGCAATGCAATATGGAGTGGAAAAATAAGATAAAAACATCTTCTCCTTTTCAATACATTTTCGTAACATTTCACAAAATACTAAGAAATCTTAATTTGAAAACGAAAATAAAGGGGAAAATAAATGGTCTACCTTTGAAAATGACCGAATTTTGCCTTGAAATAAAAATATTCCTAAGGTACAGTAATTCATTATAAAATAAACTCACATAAAAACATTTTCACAATTCATTAGTTTACCAAATGCAAATATTAAGAATATCGGGAAAGGTATATCCATTCTTTCCTACTACTCCTAGATGTCTGTATAGATAATATTACATAACATTTTTTAGCTAAAATAGAAAATTATCTTTCATCTCTGAGACCTTTCAGATAAACTCAAAAACTCAGTATCTTTCCTGGAATATCTAATATCTCTCTTTCATTTTAATACTGAAAGATATGAATCATTGCACTGCGTTTTATTTTTAACCACTGTAATCACACACAATGCATTATACCTCTAGACTTCTAGCCTGAATTTATTGTACTATTTTTTATACATTTAGGCAATAACTGTTAATTATATTATAAAATTAAGAGCAGTTTTGAAAAAAAAAATTTCTCCTTGTTTAGTTTTAAAATATATAAACTGATAATCGAGTTTAATATATTCAAGCTTGAATAATTTAAAGAGTTTAACAAGTAGTTACATTAATAAACAAATATCTATCTCATTTTAAAATATAAAAAGTTAATTCTTAATTCATTTTTTTACAATAATTACTATCAGTGCTTCGTTTGGTCAAAACCGTATTAAACTAAAAGAAATTAGGAATATATCACATTACGTCTTAGAACATTTAATAAAATGGACGAAGGAGCGCAAAAGATTATGAAAAGCAGCAACAATTAAAATTTTCTTTTTATTCATTTTTGTAACAGTTTTAGAATTGAAATTTTAAATATAATTTTAAAGTGTTGCTGTTTTACTCTTTTAATCAAGTAAAGAAATAATTCTTGTAGAATAAGTTAAAATTTAAGTACCGCATGAAATAATTTATCCTTTTCTTATTAATTTAGTTTAAATCACACTAAATTTTAAAATTTTCTGAAATACTTTTTGTTTTCCTTGTAAATAATATTATTCCAAAATGTGTGATTATATATACCACCAAAAAGGCAGGTATTTAATTAATTCCTATTTATATTACTTTGAAACAGAACATTTAAAAGTATCTCTCTTAAAAAATTATTTTTAAAATCCACTGAATTTCATGAAGCTCTGTATTAAAATTCTGTATTAAATACATAAAGTATTGGTTTATTAGCAAGAAAAAAAAAGCAGAACTAAAAGATAAGGAAGAAAAAATATTATTATGTTCCATTTCAGTAAGCTAAAATAAATAAACATTATTCTTTTTTCCCGTCAAAAATTAGATAAATTTCGATATTTAAAACAAATTAATACAATGTTATGAATCTAAAAGTAACATCTTTTTGTTACATTTCAAATTATTATATGAACTTAAATAATAATAACAATGAACGCTGCAAAAATGCAAAATCATTCATAACATTTTTTTTTACCTTTATGATAGCCTTGGCTTGAACATCAACTGGAATTACAAAACTAACTGCAATCGCGCACAAAAGTATTGCTTCTAATGATCCCATCACTATTAATTTAATGATCACTGTCTTCAATAAAACACTTCGATTTTCAATGTTGGTTTATTGCGATTGCCTCCCGATCTCACTTTTTATACTCCATTTTTTGATTTTTTTTTGTTTACTTTTTTTGTGATGGGGAGAGACTACGTATCACCATGGGAACCAGAAGACTGAAGAGTTTAGTGCTCCGAATTGGTGGATCCATCCTGTCGCCAAATACGCGCCAAGAATACTGATTTCGATTTTTTTTTCCTTCGATTTTTTGAAGATCAGTGACGTCAACATTTTTGTTTACACATTTCGGTTTTGAAAAAGATATTCACTCACAGAAAAATTTTAAGAAATTAGACTGATTCAAAATTTTGAAAGTATTGTCTGGTCTTCTAAAAATTTGGAATAGAATCCATGAAAAACTTTTTCTTAATTTTCGTTAAAGTTTAATTTGTTCCTTTTGTTTAATGATGGGAACGGGAAAAAAAAGAGTTGCATTTGTGTTGAATTTATTTCAAATTTTACATTTTCTAATTTAATAATAATAAAAGAATTCATATTTAATAATTTTATTTTTAAGTAAATACACACTAAATAAAGCGAAATCTTTCAATTGAAAAGAAAACTGTCTTTTTACAGTTTCAAATCTAGTTTTTCCTTTGATTATTATGTAATTTAGCAGTATCTGAAGTATTAAATTGTACAATATTTATTTCTTAATCTTAAACTTTTTTTTCCTTTCATTTGGTAAGCAATAATTTTATGGTATTCTTTTTATAGCGTTATAATGTGCAACAAATTTGTGTAAGGCATATTTTTGTTTCTTTTGGCTTATAGAATAAAAGAATAAAATCGATTCAAAGCAGACTATGTGTGTTTATTCTCTGAAGGATATTCGTTATTAACTGTTTTGCGTGGAAAAACCAAAAGAAAGAAAAATGTGAAATAATCGATGTGAAGTTATATATATAACTTATTACTAATTCTATATTATTCTACAATTATTCTGGAAACATATTTTGTCAATTTTTAGCTTTTCTTTGATTAATAATTTTTTCTATCTTATTAAAAATACTTTCAATATTAATGGGGTTTTAATTTTGGAGCGACATTAACTCTTTTATTTTATACTTAAACTATTGATCCTATTTGTAATTTTATTTTCTAGCAAGTTTGAAAAAGAGCCGCGTGACTTTCTTGCTGAAGCAGGATAATTTATTTTTTAAATTTGGGAATCTTTTCTCTTCACTACCGCACATACAATCAGCATTAAGGAAAAAATCAATTATTCGCAGGCAGAATTATAAATCAATTAATATAAGCAAAACAGCTGTAGATGTTTTCTCGTGACTTAACATTTTCAAGATTTTTTATATCACGCCTAGATTCAAGCATTTTTTTATAGGAAACACATATATTCCATTTCTATTGTACATAAACGTGATTTAATTATTATATGGTACCCTCACCCCCAATTTAAACTTTATTATCCTTAAATTTTCTTAACCATTTTAAAAGGGATTATCATTCCATGAAAATACGTATTTAGAAAAATTTTACTTGGAAATTTCAAGTAGTGAAGGGAAAAAAAAGTATTATTTTTCAAAATAATTTTTTCTCAAGTTTATAATTTTATCTAGTATTTTTTGTTAGTAATTCTATTTAGAAGTTTATCTGTTACTTTATTATATTTTAACAGACACAGTAGGAATATATCAGCTCTTAAGCCTTTAATGCCTTTTTTTTCTTTTAAAAAAAGAATATTTCAATGAAATAAAAACCGTGCTCACCCATTTTCTCAATGAGTTAAGCAACAAGTTGAAGCCAAAGCGATGATATGCGCGATATTCTGGCGCTCCTATCCCTGAATCTGATTGGTTGACAAAGGGGTGTGTATCAACTCTTACCCAATCAATATAAAGTTCAAATAACAGTGCTACATAAATAATAATAGGGGTTTGCAGTTATATAGATACATGGTTCAAAATATTGACAATAAGATCAGTTTTTTTATTTATGAAAAAAAGAATACTTTTTTTCTGCAAGAAACAAACTATGATAAGAGAGTGTAAGATTAGAGTAAATAAATGGATCATTATCACTCACTCTCTATAAAGATGCTTAAAAACTTAAAAGATTGTTTGGTGTCTGATGAATTGGTAGATGTGCTCATTATCTGTTCATCGTTCGATTCGATAATTTTTACTAATCTTGAAATCTTTAATGCTTTACATATTCCTTCACTTTTCTTCTAGCTTCAAATTATATATATTCGCCAATAGTCCTCGCGTAGCTTCAATATCCGACATTAATGAAGAATATATAGGATAGTGTGTATATATGCATGTGTGTATCAGTGGAGCATGCAGGAATTTTTCAAAGGGAAGGGGCGTCGAGGGACAAAATTCCACCATTCTCGTACCATACCCCAGTACGCCGCTAAACAATTTCTTTTGATTTTATCGATTATTGGGAACAAAAAACAGTAAAAAATAAATTACTGAACAAATTATTAGCATTAACAAATAAAATAAATTATAATTTGTTATTTTACGTACTATATACTTAGGGTTTTAAGCAATGGGAAAAAAAATCCAAGAGCTAGGAGTCTTTAGGCCTCCTAGAACTCCCTTTGTATGAGCCACTGGAGTTTACGTATGTGTGTGTATATATATATATATATATATATATGTGTGTGTTTGTGTGTGTGTGTGTAAGGATAATTAACTAGATCTAAAATAAAATCCCCTATTTACCACTTAACTTTTATTTTCCGTAACATCTTCAAGTCTTTAATTAAACACCCAATTATTTCACCGAACAGAGTCCCCACATAGTCCAAACAGAATACTTTTAATCCCAGTTCATTTCTTTTTATAGCCTCCATATGCCATCCTTAACTTTCAAGTAGAACGCATAAACTAAAAAAAGAACTTAACAGTTCTGGACATAAGTAGTCAGCTTAATTAAAATCTCACTTGGTGTCCGCTTTCTCTCAGCGTAAGATCTGTCGATTGCTTGCTGAATAAAACTGTTTTTAAAAAAGCTTGATGTTGACTTGAAACATTATGCATATTTATGTGTGTGTGTGTGTGCATACGTATGTGTGTGTATATATGTGCATAAGTATGTGTATTCATGTGAGTGAGAGAGTATTTATGCATATTTTTCTATATGTTTTTTGAAAATAATCCAGTTCGAAGTGGGATAGTAATATTTCTATAAAATGATTGTCTTAAGTGGGTACCTTAGGGTGGGCAATTGTTTTAGCTTGAGGGCCACAGTGTGGAAACTGGGGTTCCCGGAGGGATGCCTCTTTTTTAAAAAGATTACATTCATTAGATAACTCTGCATCTCAGAAAAGATACAAATTGTGCCATAAAAATCAATAAAATAAGTTAAAGGAAATAGAGGCAGTTTTATATTCAATGTATTTACTGTGCTATTTTTTATAAATATAGCTACATGCGCATTTAATTTTAAAATCACTCCAATTATCTATACTCTTGTAATATACTCTCTCTTAATGCAAGAAAAACTTTGCTCACGAATATATGTTGACCCAAATACAGTCGAACGTCGTTTATCCGAACGTTTATTATCCGGAGCTTCAAATATCCAGACCAGTTTTTTTTTACAACTACATGTACTGTATATGAATACGTTTTCGATTAGTGCAATGCTCAACAGTTGTTCCGTGTGAGGCCAAAAGTGACGGGAAAACCCCGGAGTGAGGGATATTTGGGGAATTTCCCTCGTGTGATTTGGTAAACGTCTGCGCGGAATATTAGGTCAGCTTGGTTCCAAGTGAGGGGGTGTATATGTGCCCTTTTGTTGAGTTGTGAACTTCTATGGCTTCGAATTCAAAACTGAAGCTCAAAGTCTTGAACATAGAGACAAAACTTGAAATATTGAACCGTCTCGCGAAGGGAGGAAGTGGAGCGTCTCTAGCACAGTTTTATAATGTTGGAAAGTCAACAATTTCTGACATAAAAAAAGCCGATAAACTATTTTAAATTTTGCGTCCAAACTTGACTCAGAAGATGGCACGAAGAATAGGAAAACCATGAGGGAAGCAAACGCTGTTGTTCTTGATCGTGCACTCTGCTTGTTGTTTTCAGAAAGAAGGAGATCTGGTGTCCGGTTTCATATACTGCATGGATCGCGTTCGGTTTTTGGTTATTCAAACAATCGCGTATCCGAACGGTGCCGGGTCTCAACTGATTCGGATAGACGACGTTCTACTGTATAGACAATATTTTCTGCACATTTGGTTTTCTGACTGTCGTGGCGGGTCTTGTTCCTTCTTTGGGGGATGCCATTTGCCTGTTTTAAAAAATAAGTAAACAAATAAGTATTTATGGAATATTCTGAAATTTTGAAAACACTATATTATAAACATATGTATGAATTGTAACGTTGCAAATCTTCATGAAAATAGAGACATTTTTTGGTCTGAAAGTGTGCTCCGTGTTTAGTTCAAGCTCTCTTGCGTTTGGCTAAGATAGCCTTAAAAATCCATTCAAGGGACAAATAACTATATTTTAAATAAATCCTAGAGAGAGTTAGTTCATTTTCATGATATATATATCAATGCTAAAAGTGAACGAATTATTTTTGTATGCATGTTTCATTTTTTGTTTACTGTAAATTTATTAAAGATAGATCTCTATTGGGACCCCTCGTACTATAAATCCTTAAATGTTCGAATTTTCATGTATCAAAAAATGTCAGTCAACACTTTCACTTGTGCGTCCTCAAAAATTTATCGTTTCTGCTGTCAGCACCTGCCAATATTGTAATCTATCTACAATGTACTTGTACGTGTTCGTTATCAATATTGGATGTTTCTAATGAGATAGGAAACGTTGACCTTCATTTTTATTCCGTGAAATTCAAATTTTTTTACATAAATACATCGCATTTTCTTATTGACATTGCATTGAAGTTGAGTATTTAACTCAAATTTATGGAGTTAATTTTCTTTGATTCAAAATCTATGTGAGATTTTTTCAATGAAATGCATGATCATTAACAATTAAATGATACGCATTTAAATTTTTAATGGTTCACATTGTAAATTAAAATCTAAAAAATATTTCCATTGTTTGCGTATCAGCACTGAAAAGCAAATATAAAGAATTATATTGAATTTTGGAAATTTTTTCTTACAAGCAATTTCTCAAATTTACACAATTTGGCTATCAAATATTATTATAGATTTGAAAATCAACATTCGTTTGTGAATAAATGTTTTCTGTGGGGCGCTCTGATGTCCCTTGCCACTGGTGAAGCGAAGTGAAGATACGAAAAGTTCTTCCTGTAAATAACTTACTTGTCGATGGTCGTGTTTTGTACCTCATAAACGTTGTGTCTTAGGAGTGTGAAGAAATGAGACTACACCTTTTTTCTGAACTAAACGTGCATGGTTGACGCCATTTATTAGCTTTATCGTCAAATGTAAAATGCCACCAACAATATTTCCCATCGTTAGAAACTCGAACCTCACTTCGGCCGTGGAAAAGGGATCTATGTCGCATCTCTAATTTTGATAACCGTTGTTCTAACGCCGTTAAACGTTTTTCTATGTTTTGAAAATTCCGAGATTTATTATTAAATGAAACTGAAGCCACAGCATCATCCTTAAATATTTCAAAAATGCTATCAGCTATTTTAACTAAAGATTGAATATCGTCTTGACTGATTAGTAAAATTTGTTGAATTTATAAAGGCAAACGCTGTAACCACAAGGTTTTCAAAACCTCAGATGACATTTTATTGCCGGCTAAATCTTGCATTTCTTAAAGTAGTTTTGAGGGTTTCTTATCGCCTAATTCAATACCCGATAGCAACTTTTTTTTAAACGCATCGATTCAGAATCAGCACATTCTGAGCAATTAATCTAGATTTAATATTATCGTATGCATCAGTATCTTCAAAATCTTCAAGTATATATACAGGAAGATCTTCGTATCTTCACTTCGCTTCACCAGCGGCGAGGGACATCACAGCGCCGCCATATTTTCTATTATGAACGTAACATACAAAATCAAAATATCGCTTAAAATTAACTGAACTGATTAACAATAAAATCTAAGTTTGTGCTTTGGTCTCATTTATTATATTATTTTTAAATTACCACTACTTAAACTTGTATTAAAAATGTGATCTTTAAATAAAATTAAATAATAAGCCTATAAGTAAAATTTTTTCACCATTTGTTTGAAAATTTGAAAGTGGCACGCATAGTTATTTTTTATCTGAAAGCAGCACTCTTCCTAAGAATGCTGGCCACTTCCGACTTAGACGCACAATTGGGTATTTTCAACAAGTGGCCTTTAGGAACAAGAGACCAAATATTTTCAAAGCTTGAAAAAAGCCATTTTACGGATAAATCATTTTGAAAATCAATCAGTACCTCCACTGTTGCACTGTCTTCTTGAAAATCAAAATACTTCATTAGAAAAGCAGAGAACTTTTCAGCATCAATCACTATAAAAAAGCCAACATGTTAACGACATCTACCGAAACTGTCCATGCGCGCTACTAGTAGCTCACGATTAACGGTTTGGCATACTCATTAAGTTATAAAATAAAATTAGGTAATTTTCTGAGCAATGAGGGTAGAGGAATCTGTTGCAGGCCTGACATAAAATTGAGAAAACGTTGATTTGATAAAAAAAAAAAAAGGTATACAATTTTTAAGTCCCTGTGACAATCGGTTCCATTTCATTAGAAATCTATTCTTAGGCTTTGTATTGTTCTGAAAGAGGAATGGGGAGGTAATTTCTTAAAAGCCTCCCAAATATGCTGTATGGAGTTAAGCTTCTTTAGATCTTGCTGGCCAATCCTTCTGGGGATTATCCTTGTTTTTCAGGAATTCGTTGGCCAGACGAGCCCTATGTGGATGAATGTTGCCATCCATAAATGGAAGTCAGAATCAAGTGCAGTCCTAAAAAAAGGAAAAGGTTCAAAGACTGAGAAAATTGACATTTGGATTTTTAATTAATGGTACCTCTTCCTCACGTTGGTTAAGGTGGAAATCTCGTTAATCATTGGGGTTCCTGAGGGATCCGAACGGAGCCTGAATGGGGAAGCCCTTAAATCGGACACAAATGATCACAAACAGGTATTTGCATTCATTCACTTTTATTAAGTTAAACCCTAGATAGGAGTACACGTTGTGTAGAAAAGACAAGCTAAAAGGTAAGAATTAATTAGTACTTATCTGAAAAGAGATGTAACCTCTCAAACTTGCCAAAGAACAAGTAAAATAAAATTTTTAAAAAATTAAGTTAATTCCTACTAGGTCAACAACGAAAAATTGTATTTTTGTTGCGTAAATTTAATTTATGAAATAATATTTGAAAAAACTGTTTCAACGTCAAGTGTCATCAACTACAAGTATAAAAAAATATATTTGAAGCCAAGAAAAAATTCGTCAGAAAAATTTACTGGCGCCATCTACTGGTGCTATTTCTAACTTCGTCAGAAATACCACAGAATAAATTAAAAATTAAAAATAAAATTTAATTAATGAATTAATGTTTGAAAAACTGTTTTTACATCAAGTGTCATCTATCCACCACAAAAATTTATATAATTACAATAATTATTTTACTTTTTAAAATATAAAATAATTATCTAAAATATCATTCAATATTTAATAAACCTTTTTTAAATAGATTTATTTAATTGCAAAAATAATTAAATGAATTTAAAAATTAAAACAAAAAAACCATCGCGTGACTCGAACTGAGGTCAAACGCGTGGTAACCAGCTATTTTACCAACCATGCCCCCGGATCGCTGAAAAGAGTTATATTTTTACTGTGTAAAAGCTAAGCATGAGTTTCAAAGGCTATTTTCTGGTCATTCGGCGGAATTACATGGAGGGCTGAACATCCTAAAGGAGTACTACTATTGCACAACGTCTCGTCCCCAAATGAATTTCTTTACTCGTGCCCTCCCTTTGTAAAATTTTTAAGACAGCACTTGCACAAGGATACAAAATATGGATTACGTGTAGCGCAAGCACTGTACTGTGTCAGAATTCCTTTAAATGCTCATCAAAATTCATGGTTTCTTTTTGATTTTGATACAAAACAAGTTTTAAAACAATCATTGGCATGGCCAAGTAATTTTAGCGCGTGTTTCACATGTTGTATTTTACAATAATGCAACTAATGAACTTTTTACTAACAGAAAGTAGTGTGTGTGTGTGTACTGTACCACTCCTCTAAATTTACTACTGTTAAGCTGAAAAGAAATAATGACGCAAGTCTGTATCAGCACTATAAAAAAAGCAAAAAAAAAAAAAAATTTTTTTTTTTTTTTACAGAGAGCTTTTTATATTTGTTTTCTGAACTTTTTTTGTGAAGATTGCCTCATTTTTGTGAAGATTTCCTCCAAAATGCAGGTCGATTTTTTAAAAAAACTTTTTGCAAACAATAAATTTACTAGGCAAAATTTGAGAAAATTTTGTTATAAACTAGCGAAATTCAGGAAAACTTGTAGGAAAATTCGGGAAAACTATGGGAAAATTTAAATATGATTCGGCTCATCTAGGGCACAAATGCGACCAAATGCCGAAAACCCGAGGTCAATTGGTTGCTTATTGGCTGAGAAAAAGGTACGGCAAAATATGGAACGAAGCCTAAGACGAAATTTGCGTTCTAATAGCTCTTTTGTGAAAAACGCGCTAAAATTAAATAGTTATTTTTTAATATATGTTTTCTGTTTTAATTACTAAAGTAAAATTATGATAGAAAGAATGAATTGAAAAAAAAAATATTACTTCTTGTAAATTATTTAAAATGAAGCACATATCACAATTTTTACGCTCTTTCAAAAAATAATTACAAAATTGTCGTCAAACTTCGTTTTTAACAGAGGGTAAGATTGCAATATCATATATCAATAATAAGTAATTAATCACAGTGGCGTAACGTACACCCCCGCATTGCGAGGAGAGGCAGGATTCTAGAGTGCCCACAAAGCCTGACTAACACCTAGTTCGCATTTAACCATTTTATAAAATATTAAAGGTAAAACCTCACTTTCCAGATCTCACTTTCACTTTTAAAACTCACTAATATTCTCCGTTACCCCACTGATAACTCATAAGTGATTGAATGTATTTTTTTTTTTATCAATATATTGGAAAATAGTATTTTTTACGACTGAAGTTTTAATTCCAAATCAATAATTTGAAATAATAAACTCACTTTATTTTAAAAATCTCGGCTCATTATTTGAATAGCTATTAATAGTTTTCTCATTAAAATGTTTTGTATTCTTACCTGTTTTACTGGTACAGTGTCGAGCAATACCGGTGAATAATGAAACGTTTATTTTTATTTCATTATTGGAAAGCTATTAATTAAAAATAAAATCGAAAAATTAAATTTTTACCGATATTTGAAAAAAAAAAAGATGAGACAATGTTAATGCCACAATAGTTTGGAAGCTAAAATGAAAATCTATTAACTATTAACAGTTAATCATCTTGAGTATTTTAAGTATTAAAAATAAATTTTTTTTTCAGCTGAGAAATAACTTTTACTGTCGGAATTATGCAATGCACAGAGTATTTTTTTTCTTCTCAATATTTTATATTCTTTCTATTATTTGTTAAGCAAAAATGATAAAAAAAAAATACAAAATATTAAAATCAATTTATCAGTAAATCTTTACATAAAAGGTAAAGTAAAATGAAAAAGAAACAAAAGAAAAGTTTATATTTAAAATAATTCAAATATCTATATTTTTACAGTCGACTCTCGATAATTCAAACCTTCGATAATACGAACCTCTTGATAATTCGAAGTATATGCTCAGTCCCTAGAAAAACTCTCGATAATTCGAACTAAACAATACATTTTGGTACTCTCAATATTTCGAAGCAAAATCTGTGGTTGACTAGACTACAACACGCGATAATTCGAAGTTATCTTATAAAACTCTCGACAATTCAAACACTTATTATCATGTACAGTAGCAAACAGGTTGGAGCTCACAAGTTTTGTGTTGTATTGTCTCTGTGTGTTTCCCCTGAAACGTAGCCCTTCGATGACCATCTGTCTGCTACCCCTTCTATGTGTTTTCCTGTACCTCAGGCGGAAAGACACTTTTATTGCTTTCCTTCTTAAAGTGGACAATAGACCAACCGCACTTATTGTCAGCCATCCATATTTTTCCTTTAGCACGTGGCCTTGCTACACATGTTTTCAGAAAGGATGGTCCACTATTGTGAAGAAGATATGTGTAGGATTGTGTGTATGCGTGCATTGAACGTTTTCTTTTAATACAAGACTTTTAACTTCTGTATAATATTTATACCGTACAATATTTACTTTTTAAAAATATTTTAAAATAATTTTATACAGATGGACAATTGTTGTTATATTACATAGTTTCAAATTTAAATGTGTTAGAAAAAAATATCTTTTCGTGCATTTTGGGAGATTTTTCTCTACCCTCTTGATAATTCGAACTCTTAATAAATCGAAGTTTTTCATTGGTCCCTCCAACTTCGAGTTATCGAGAGTCGACTGACTATATAAGTCCACCTAATTTATTTATTATTTCAATATCAATCTCACCTCAAAATATTTAGTTTACATACATTTTTAATTATGCAGATATTAATTACATCGAGTTTTTAATTTAAGTTCAAAGTATGTCTATTTATAGGGAAAAAATCCCGCATGAGTAAAACAAGGGGAAGAATTAAGTTTTGCTGTGTGTGTGTGTGTGTGTGTGTGAGGATTTTTTTCTTACTTTTGGACTAAAACAGTTTTAAAAATCTAAGCTGTATTGTAAATATGAAAAAAAATAGCAAAACCAAGAAAATAAAATTAAGTTTACAAGAAAGTTATATGATATCTCTGAAAGAAAAAAAAAAGAATTTTTCTGTAGGATTTTTGTTTTTTTTTGAGGGACAAAACAGTTTTACAAATCATAGCTGTTATGTAAATTTGAACAAAAATTTCAAAATGTAAATAATCAAAATGAATTTACAAGAAAGCTATGGTTTCTAGGTACAAAAAATACATCAAAAAGAAACTAATTCATAGGAAATTGGTAAAAGAGAAAAATTTCTATTGTTTTAAATAAAATAGAGAAGAAAGGAAATCATTACAAACATGTAATCTATTTTCAGTAAGTTACATTAAATTCAAAAACTTATAATGTTTAATAAATAATATATATATTTCAAATAACATTTGACCTTTTTGTCCAAAATACTTATAAGTAAAATAAAATGGTTAATTTTTTTTTGAAGATATTAAATTATGAAAGCAGCAGAATTTTTGAAATATTTATCTGAATATTGATTTCTGATGCATATTCTTATTAAAGGTCAAAAATCTAGACATACAGACTATTTTCTTTAAGGAAATAAAAAAAAGTCCCATTTATACAGCACACACACACACACACACACACACAAGATTTGATTAGAAATTATAAAAAAAAAGGTTTATTAGAAATTATAAAAATAATAGAATTTAAAAACATATAAATATGTGGATGTTCAGAGTATTATAAACACTGCTGACTTTCTCTTAGGTCAGCTCTTATATAAAAAAAAAGATATAAAAGTGGGATTGTGAACATGTTTTTTGGCCAGCCAAGCTTCTCCCTTTTTGTTAAAAATACTGAGCCAAAGTCTATTGAAAATAATGGATAGAATATCTAAATCCATTACAAGAAAAAAGTAACTTACCTAAAAATTGCATTAAAAAATGCATAGTCCGCGCTTAATCTGAGTACAATAAACAAGTTATTGCCAGATTCTGGACTCAAAGGCAAACTCAAAAAATGGGAATGGCTAAATAGTGGCACTTAGCAAAAGCATGAAAAAAAGAAAAAGAAAAAAAACTAAATAAAATGTGTATAAATACTAACAACACTTGAGGGACACTAGGATTATAGATGTTTCTAAATATTAAAAAAAAATTGCTATGGTTACAGTAAAACTAAGAGAATAAGTAATATCTAAAAGAATATATATATATATATATATGGAGCTAACTATATATCTATCTAGGAAAAATGGTAAATTTATAATAATAAACTGTTAATATTCTAAGGAATTTTAATCCTTACTATTTAGGATTTCTTTATTCAAATAACTATTAATAAAATTAATTGGGTGTTTTTGAATTAAGCAATATTTAGTGCAATGTTTAAAGTTTTTTAATTTATTCTGATTTTTTTTAAAGAAGAAATTTATTGCATCGTATATAATTAATAGTAACATTTCTGAATATAGAAACATGTACATTACTCTCCCAATAAAGTACTTTTATAATATTGAATTTAAATTCTTCTCTTTTGTCATAAATATTCGTATTATCTTATAATTTAATTTCTATATCAAGAAAATTTGCTTCATAGTTGTTGCTATTTGTCTATTTTAAATTAAGATATTATGGATAGAGATAGATATAGACAGAGAGATATTAACAGTTGGCTATTATTAAACAATATACAGGAGTATCTAAACTCTTGGGCAAAACTTTAAGGGGTGATAGTACACATCAAGACAAACAATATTAAACGGGAAACTTAGGGTCCCAAAAGTCTTTCGAAGGAGATAGGCGCCATTAAAGTTTAGGGTCCGAAATTTCAAATGATTATAAAAAGTGGAAAAATGGGTCGATTTGTTAGAGGTTTTCACTAAAATTATTCTTTTTGTCAGTATTTTCTTGAAAAATAAATTTAAAGATAAAGATTAAAAAATGTAGATAAAGGGCGCTTTAGACTTTGGAGTAACGAACAACTATTTTTTACCGTTATTTTTTGTATCATATTAAATGCTTTCAAAAGCTTATACTTAAACTTAAATTTTGAGCTCAAAATATGATTAGTTGGAGGTAGTTAAGTAACGCAAACGGAATTGTGTTCAGGTGGTGAAATTTGAAACTTCCTCCCCTTGAAGAGAGTTCAGTTATTCCCAATCTTGGAGTCGCAGACCAGGCAGCAACTACTACCTCCTGCACGTAAAACAAATGAGAGAGGATGACAAAGTTAAAAAATTTATTCATAACAGACATAAGCAATTTCTCTGCTCAAAATAAAAAGAAACAATTTGATGTACGCATGTAGCGCGAATGAATGAAGGTTGAATGAATGATAACAAGTAGAAAATGGTAAATACATGATTTTCTTGCGGAATCACAAAAACTGCTCGAAAGAGCGCTCACCAGCAAGGATGCAGGGATCACACCGCCGGCGGAGGGATTGTCGAACATTAGCAAATGTCTCCCGGTGTCTCCCAAGTATCGCCTGCTACGACGGCAATCCCAGCAACCAGGGCCTCATAGGAGTCGACGGGGCTTGCGTAAGCAAAACTCTTCATATTGCCCCAGAGGAAGAAGTCTTGGCAGGAAAGGTTTGGCGAGCGTACCGGCAAATTTACCGGACCACGCCGTCCAATTTGTCACCCTGGATATGCTGTATTCAATGCATTTCACACATCTGCACTGAAATGTGCAGGCGCTCCGTCATGTTGGAACCACATACGAACCTTTATGTTGGCTGGAACACTTTGCAGTAGAACTGGAAGTCCCTCTTGTAGAAATACCAGATACGTTCCGCAGTCCAGGCGCCTTGGCAGAAGATATGGCTCGATCAAATAATCATGGATATTTCCGGCCCACACATTGACGCTGAAACGCCGTTGATATGAATGAGGACGGATCGCGTGTGGGTTAATGTACGTCCAGTTGTGTGCATTGTGCGCAATGAAAATGCCTTTCCTACAGAAACTGCATTCATCGGTGAATAGCATGTGTGCGGCAAAGTCTGGTTGAACAGCCAGTCGTTGGAGGAACCATCGTGAAAAATTGATACGTGGCTGATGGTCGGTTGCTTTCAAGGAGAGCACACGTTGCGCATGATAGGGTCGAAGGCCTTTGGCTCGCAGGAGGTGATGATACAGTCTGCGTGCTCGTCTCCGGTTGCTCCTCTAATTCAAGCAACACATTCCCTTCAACTTCCGATGTCCTCGCACTCCTGGTACGCCTTGTATCGTGCATCCCACTGACAAAGGAACCGGTTTCTCTGAGACGCCGATGCAAGCGTTCGAAAGTTTTTCCGTTCGAGCTCATCGATTCTCAGCAGTCTGTAATCTGTTTACAAAAAGTTGATTGCTTACAGTTGCGGACTAAGAGCATTCGTTTTGTAGGAAACCACTCGGTCAACGTTAAAAGGCAGCCGTCTTTTCTGTGATGTCATCCATCGTTATGTTAAGTACGCTAAAGAACGATGCCGCTTCCCTAGGAAACCATTATTTAAGCGTCTCGAAGCAAATCGTTCCCCGTTCAATCGCCGGGCCTCCAGGGCACTCCATCCGCAACGCCATAAATGAAATGGATAACGGCCATTTTTTGATTAGTGTGGCTGGTCATCCCTACAGCCGTCAAAAACGAAAACACGATGAATGCAGACAACCAGAGCTTTTATAGCACTTTACATCCTTACATACAGTTAGCACCATACAGTTAAATCCTTGTGTACTGCGCTTTGCATGCAAATCGGGTGATTTGTGTAACCGGGTATTTTGCGCGGAGAAATTGCTCATGCCTGTTATGAATACCATTTTTATTTAATTTGTCATCTATCTCTCGTTTATTTTACATTTAGTGGGTAGTAGTTGCTGCCTAGTCTACGACCGAGCATCCAAGATCGTGAATACTGAACTGTGTCCTGGGAAGAAGAGGGGTTCAAATTTAACCTCCTGAACACAGTTGAGTTTGCGCTACTTAACCACCCCCAAAGATTCAGATTTTGAGCTCAAAATTTAATTTTTTGTCTAAGCTTTTGAAAGCACTTAAATGTGATACAAAAAATAACAGTAAAAATAGTTGTTCATTACTCCAAAGTCTAAGGCGCCGTATATCGATATTTTTTAGCTTTATCTTTAGAATTTATTTTTCAAGAAAATACTGACAAAAAGAATAATTTTAGCGAAAACCGCTAACGAATCGACCCATTTTTTCCGTTTCTTATAATCATTTGATGTTTTGGCCCCTTAACTTTAATGGCACCTATCACCTTCGGAAGACGTTTGGGACCCTAAGTTTCCTATTTAATATTGTTTGTCTTGATGTGTACTATCACCCCTTAAAGTTTTGCCTAAGAGTTTAGATACACCCTGTATAGTAATCTATTCCATGTGTAATTTATATTTAATTACCTACATGTTTAATTCATTGATGATTTACAACAGCTCATAAAAACAATACATTCCAATAATTTTGTTTTAACCGTATGTTATTATAATGTATACAAATGCAAAATATTCTTTATATTATTCCTATAATTTTAGTATAATTTATTTAATGTTTTTAGTTAAAATTTAGTAAAAATAATTTTTTAATACAAATAGCTAGGTTGCAATTCAGCCTTTATTATTATAGATTTTAATTTGTATTTGGATCTTGAATCTGAGAATTATTTACTTATTGTTCATTGATTCTTCGTGATCTAAGCATTTTTTTCATATATCTTTTTGCAAGTTACCTTTTCCTTGTAATGGATTTAAAAATTGGGTCGAATATTTCGCTCACTATTATAAGCCTTACGGGAGGTTGGGAAAAATGGCTTCCAGCTGTGCTCCCAGAAGTTATACGAACGCTGGCAGAAGTGCATGGTCTACTAAGAGGACTATTTAGAAGGTGGATGTGCTTCGGCGCTGTGAACTATTCAGGGTAAGGTTTTCTACACCTAGTCCCCTAACTTTTGGATCATACTACGTTGTTGTCGTGTTTTGGGATACATACGAAAGAGATAGACGAGCAGAAACATACAATACAAGCACAGAAGAATATAGGATCTCTATTACAAACAATGATCTCAGAATAGAACAGAAGGAGTGCGCTGCTTTCCATTCGAGACGGAAATCCATTTCAGGCGAAAGTCCGATTTTATTTTACCCTTTATGTTATGACAGAGAGCATTTTTTCGACCTAGGCAAGTTTTAAAATTTTGTTTAAAAAAATGATTTACCTTAATAAACATTCTGAAAAATTTCGAATACTGTATTCAACGATAAAATGTTTTCGACAGATTCAAAATTCGAGTTATTACAAACTTTGAATCGAATTATATTTCATTATCGGTCATTATTTCCCCTATCGGTCAACAGTTTTATCTTAAAATATATAGCTGCCAACGGAGATAACCATTTTCAATCACGTACCACCCGTGACATTTATTCATTCACCTTTGTTCTTTCACTTCATTTCACTTAATTTCGCCACCCCACGGTGTGATTCAGGGGAAAGGGGAAGCAAACAAGTTCAAACGTCACAACTGTTAAGGGGTAATTTAGTACATTCCCTCGATACAACACTTCCATGGTTTCTGTCTTATTGCTTTTTCAGAGACGGCTCAGGAAACAAGACCGCTTGAAAGACAACTACCACCTATTTTACAGGAAATCCACTTTGTGGGTTTCAGCGAAATTTCCTTTCTATTTTGATGTCGAGGCCAAAAATGGCCAGGGAGTCTTTTTGTTGGTTTTGCGCTTCGTTTCTTTCATCAGCCTGTTAAAGAAATTTTCCCTTTTGACAATGGGTGCTAAAAATAATACACTTTCTAAAGCAAAAGAATTAACTCTCCCTTTGTAACTTTCGATAAGAATATCAAAGGATATTTCTAAGAAGGTGAAGTAGAATGTATTTCTGTACCGTTTCCAACTAAATTACAACCAGTGATAAAATACATTACTACTGTGTTAATCTTTGTTCATGAAAACTGTCAAGATTACTTTCAAGTACCGAACATATACTTTGAAGTATTACTTTTATTATGAGTAAAAATGGTTGCTTGAGTTGCTTAGAAAATTGCGAAATTGGAAGCCATTCTTTTAGCAGAAGCCTTTTATAAGCAATTTTTAGGAATTCAGAGCTTTTGTTCGATATTTCTTTTTATAAATAACGAAATACAATGTACTCTCAATTACAGTCAATTTTTACTTTAATCCATTTAATGAACAGTCATGCCTTAAGAAAGGGTAGTTGAATACAATTGCTGGTTTGATTCTAGATAAAAAATTATTTTGTTCAAAATCATTTAAAATTAAAATAATTTACTTATATTTTGTTTGTACCCCATCTAAAAATGAGTGAATTTCATTTCGAAGTGCAAATAAATGAATAAAATAATAAGAACAGAATTTTAGATGTGTAAAAAACTCGAGTGATGACTAATGTTATTAGTGTTTTATAAAAAAGTGAACAGTGTTTTCTAATTTTCTACAATTGTCTTCTTAATATAAATATTTCTTTTATTTTTACGAGGGAATGAATAAACACCCTCTTTGAGTTTCACTATCTTATTTTTATTTTATTATTTTTGAGCAATCATGAGTTGTAAAATATGAGTAGTTGCAATGACGGTCGCCTCTTCCATTGTCAAATTATATTTTCATTACATTACTTCTGTAAAATAATTTTTTGTAAAATTTCTAATTCTCTATTATAATCAATCTATTTAGGGACATAAAAAACACGCATTATTTACTTAAAAAAACTATGAATTTAGATATGAGAGTAATTGGTTTTAAAAATGTATATATATATGTATGTATATAAGTGTGATAATTGATAAAATTATAATTCTCAGCATACCAATATTGAAAAGTGTCAATGATACTGAAATATAACTAAATGTAACCTCTTTTATTGCACGAAATGAAAAATTATGAAATATTGATCACTGAATTATTTAACTACGTTATTTATTTATTTATTTTTGCTTCGTTTACTAACAGGTATAAATCTTTTTGTGGATTTGTACTGTTTAATCTTCTCGGTTCCCTTGTATCACATGTGATATAAAAGTTTCATAATTTTTTGTGAAGGCTGAACAGCAAAAACAAATTTGACACTGGTTGCATCACATGAGATACAGAATGAAATACCTCATATAATTTCCTCCTTCAGTCAACACATCGCAGTACCTGTCCATAATAGCGATTTCTAGTAGCGTCTCTGAATCAAAACAAGATATGTGCACGTCATCGAAGTAAGTATTTTTTTCTCATTTATATACAAATATTAAACTATTTTTAAAATATACTTGTTCTTTGTACATGCACTTTTTACTAGTTAACAGCAAAAAAAGAAACTTTTTGTAAAATATTAAAGCATAATGACTTGTGAAATTTGTTTGTATCGCTTGTGTTACAACGGGATCAAATCACTTAAGACCATACTTTTTAAGTCTAAATTTTGTTTTAATTTTTAGTTATATTTTGGAGCAATGAAGGTACTTATAGAATTATTTCTCGAGTTGAAAGTCTTTGTTGAAGTGTGTGAAGGATATGCCCTCCAAAACGCAGAGTTACGACTTGCGTTCCGCACCAAGCACCTCATAACAAAAAGCTAGTCACATCCCTGAAATGGTTGGGGATAGGACTCATCGAAATAGGTGCAGGAATGAGAAGTGCTCGGCCTTAACAACTGTACAATGTACATACAGCAAGGTTTATCTATGCTTTACAACTACTAGAAATGGTTTCAAGGCATTTCACGAACAAAAAAAAATGTTAATGTAATAATACTACAATTATGTACCTAAAACGCCAATAAAACTTAATTTTCCTGTAGAATTTGTGAATTGTATGTATTGTGTGATTAAAGACTAAGATTAAATTGATTACTTCAATCTTGCTTAATACTGAAAAAAAATTCTGATTGTAGTTCCTGATGTATCACATGTGATACACCCCCCCCCCCCACTTCAATAAATTTAAAAATATATATATTACACTTTTCTACATCAGAATGATCAAAACAATTACTTAAGTACATCTTACAAAATATCAAGTTTTTATTTTTGTCTCGGGTCTGAGGAGGTTAAAGAAATTGTATGTTTTTCACCCTAACAAGAAAAGTATTTTAATCTTCAATACACAGTGCAGTAAGATTGGTCAAAACAGAAAACAGGAAATTAGAGCCAACAAAACATTGAAGGATTTTCTTTTTCTGTGTTCAAACAAATACTAGAAGGCAAAGCAATAAAATATCTTAAAGGGTTGCTAGCATTATTGCAAAGTATTTTTTGTAGAGTAATAATGCATTTATTTAAACATCTTTCAATAAATTTAGAAAAATCGCCCACTAGCAACTTTAAAATTGAATGTATAATCGAAGTCCCAAAAGTACGGTTTCTTGATTTGTAAAAAAAATCCATTCTAATTCAAAATAAATATTTAAAATACGAGTAAAAGTTAGTGTGCTTTTTAGATATTATTGGAAGTATTATTATTATAGGGACTATTCTATAGATTAAAAAAATTCCTTAAATTTATTCAAAGAATGAAAATGCAGTGAGATAATATTCAATACCTGCTTAAAAAGTCTAAAAATATGACGAAAGAAATAACAATAGATTGAATCAATGCTGAAACGATATTTTTAAGTAACATAAAAAAATACGACTTCAAGTTTTTATAACTAAAATCATTTTGGATGATTAGGATTCAAAGAGCTAATGATTATCATGTGATAAATGCAATCACGTGTTCTTCATTGATTTCAAAGCTACCATTTGTCTTGTGCTTGTTGTTCTACTTATAAAATGCAGATACCACTAAAATTTGAAAACTTAGTAAAGATATTCAGGTTATATACTTCAAAATGTTTTTCAAAATGAAAACAAAAAATTCCTTTTGCTTACTCAGGTGCTTTTTTACTTTTAGCAAATATATAAATGTTTTAAAAGAAAGTTTCCATAAAAAAATAAACGTTGGCTACAGCGAAGTCCATGAGTTCATTGGATGGAAACGCGTGTTAGTATTTATCATGTGGCTGTATGACGTCACATGAATTAAAAGCCTAATTGTGAATTGAATTTCTTATGAATATAAATAGCTAAGGGTTCCTTAAGTGAGTGAGTGAGTGATTTTGGGGTTTATTGGCGCAAGAGCCGATTTCGGCTATACTGCGCCAAACATTTGTTTTAATATCTGTGGTCTAGACGGGAAGAGAGAAAGAAAGAATGGATTGAATGACAAGAAAGAGGGTCGAAAATAGAGAAGGATCACTAGGGTACCCCGGGTTCGTAAAGCCCGTGTTTACCAAAAAGGGTTCTTTAAGAAAACAGAACTATTATATTGTTGTAATTTAAAACAAGATCTCTTAAAAATTTTAAATATTCATGTCCCCGAGGGAAATTATTAAATATATTACAGATATGGACTCGATTCATCTGACATCACATAATCACATGATAGTACGCTCAACAAATACCCAAGCGTTTCATTTGTGTTTGATTCGACTGAGTACACTGGCGTCCAAAAGTTAAGCATAAATCGTAAAATGCGAAAAACATGGAGTAAATATTCGTAAAATTATTCCAAATTTCTTGTGGATATTAAATGGGTGAAGAAGAAACATTGGGTTTATGCAAAACTTTTCAGTCGACTATGTCCTGCGCGAAACACCGGCGCATGTCGGAATGCGGACAATCCGATTCACGCAGCATAGGCAGTTCAGACAAGTTTCGTGCAACTGCTGTGCGAAGGAACGTTGTTAACCATCAAACAAGGTGAATGATGGCACAAAGACGCCAACTGGACATGTTTACGAAAGGAAGAATCATTGGAATGCTGGAATCCTCACGATCACAAACCGAAGTGTTTCGAATTCTGAATGTGGACCAGTCTGTGATCTCAAGACTGTGGCAGAGGTTTCAAAGAACGGGAGATGTTACCCGACAACCAGTATCAGATCGACCAAGAGCCAAAACCCCTCGTC
The DNA here is from genome assembly GCA_019973975.1 of Trichonephila clavata. Taxonomy (NCBI): domain Eukaryota; kingdom Metazoa; phylum Arthropoda; class Arachnida; order Araneae; family Nephilidae; genus Trichonephila; species Trichonephila clavata. Next base: position 44,665 of record BMAO01006478.1, read on the forward strand.
AAGACCGATATCTGGTAATAAGTGCGCGACGTCAGAGGGGCAGTACTGTCAGAGCACTGGATTCGGCACTCACAGTCGCCACAGGAATACGAATTTCGAAACAAACTATTTACAGGAGAGTCAATCATGCTGGCCTGTATGCCAGAAGACCCACAGTTTGCATTCCCCTCACGTCTGCGCATAAACGCGCTCGTTTGAACTGGAGTTTGAAATATCAACATTGGAGTGTGGGAGAGTGGGCCAATATGATGTTCAGTGACGAGTCCCGGTTTAGTCTGAGTAGTGATTCTCGGCGGGAAACGATATGGAGAGAACGTGGAATACGTTTTGAACCAAGAAACATAACGGAAAGACATAATTTTCCATCAAGGGGAGTAATGGTATGGGCAGGCATCATGATGGACGGCCGCACAGACCTCCATTTCTTTGACACGGGGTCTGTGGCTGCTCAAAAATACAGAGACGAAGTTCTTGAGCCTTATGTTCGCTTGTTTCGAGGTGCTGTCGGTCCTGACTTCATATTCATGGATGATAATACGCCATGTCACTGAGCGGTGCTGATTGATGATTTCCTTGAAACGGAAAACATCCAGCGCATGTCGTGCCTTGCGAACTCCCCTGATTTAAATCCTATCGAGCATGTATGGGAAATGCTCGGGATACAAATTGCAGCCCTTTCGCACCCACCAATCTTCTTTACAGAACTGAAGAGAGCTCTCCAAGAAGCTTGAAACAGTTTGAGCCCACAACTCATTCATCATCTCATAGCAAGTATGGTAAATCGCTGTGCAGCGTGCCTGGCTGTCAGAGGTGACCACACACCTTATTAAACTGCAGCATCAGTATTTTATTTAATGTTTTCTTTCATTTTTTCTTTAAAGTGTGAATCCTTGCTATGCTCAGTTTTCTTCCAAACTGCTACTTTGGATTATAAAATTAATTATTATCATTCTTTTGATTTGCTTCCTTACTTAATAACCATTTTACACTCGCATATCACGTTTCCCGCCATTCTGATTTACAGTTCCTTCCTTATTCACATAATTATCAATTATGCTTAACTTTTGGACACCAGTATAATTTGGTGGCATTTTCGAATTTGCATTTACTTTCAAGTAACAAAAGGAGACTGACTGTAGGTTTGAAAAGTTTTTTTCTGTTTTCACTGAAGAATCCATATTTATTAAAACAATAGATACAAAAAACAGGTCGAACAAACTTCAAACCATATTACTTTTCATCAGTATGCTCCGATCACTTTGAAGCAGCATGCTTTATGTATCAGCCTTTAACCAACAGGAAAAAAGGACATTAAAACCAAATTCAATTCCTACAAAATTCTGTTTTTCCGAGCCACCATCTACCCAAAGAATTTTAAAGAGAAGAAATAAATCTTCAGTGTCACAGAAATTAAAAGATGTTCCAAAGGACATTTCGACTGAAATGTGAGTACTTTTTAATTATTTCGATACTTACGTACTATCACAACAATCGCCAACGTTCAAGATAACTCGCCAGGTTGGCGGCTCCGATTTCGCATGTGTTGTATGCGTAGAAATGGCAGTCATGTACTTCTTTCATATAATGTCACCTATAGTTTGCGATGATACCTAAATACTATTATTTCATTTTCTTTTTTATTTTGTTTTTATTAAATACGGTAACGATATTTAAAGTTTTAAAAAACAGTCTGAAATATTCCCTGAGCATTTCGAATTCAAAGAATTTTAATTTTGCAGACATAAGAAACAGATCTGAAAGTATTAGCTGTTATTGTTTACTTGATAATCAATTTACAATCGGAAAACGGTCGCAGTGCCCTCTGGTGATGAATCGACCCTATTAAATTTTTTTTTATAAACATTTTAGTTACAAAATGGGTTATTACTACAAATATACCAATAAATTGGTCAGCAAACACTGGCGTAGCGAATCCAGTATCGAAATACCTTTGGAGCCCTTTTTGTGACCTTTTAACATTTTACGGTTTTTTGTACACGTATTTTGAGGCCCTGCGACGTAAGGGCCCCGTATCATTGACATGGCTGAAACGGCAGTAGCGAGTGAGAGAGTTAGTGAATATTAACGTAGCACTATTCAGTTATACTCGATGGATCTCGGATGGATTACGGCGATGGATCTCGTAAGTTTGAGCCATGGTTGAGTGACGAGGATGACACCTGAGCTGGCACCCCCTCTCTTTAACTTACACACCACACCAACGGGTGAGCATTCGGGGGTATATATATATATAAAGCAACACCCTTGTCAGTAAACCCCATTTAAATTTGTTCATGTTAGAACTCATGTCTACTTTCAGCAGTAATAAGATAAGTGTTAAAAGTATATTAATTCAGTAAAGTTTTTAAAATGTTTTGCTCAATTGTGTGGAGTTCTTTGTACCTAGTGATGGCTAAAATTGTGCTGTGTAAAACTTTGAGTAGAACAATTCAAGATGTTGTGAATTAACTGATTTCAGCATTCGTAATTAACGAAATGTCAAAATTAATTGTACGGATTTTATTCGCACACACAATTTCTTATTACACTAAAATCTGGCGTATAACGATAACTTATACTTCCAACTGCATTTTTTAATTTTTAGGGACCGTATAACGCGCAGCCCCTTTTTTACGAAGGAACCTAAAATGTGTGTGTGTGTACGTATGTGTGCAATGCTCTTCTGCATTGAAGTCTTTTATTTGAGGTATTATCCTAGGATTTTGAAAAATAGCCTATTCCTAGAACTACAGCACTTTAAGTTCATTAGCTATGTCATTTCTTTTAAATTAACATCATTCTGATCTATGTAGAGGTTTAAGGGGGTTCACCCATGTATAGGCTTGATTTTCAAGCATTTTTAGAGAATTTTTTTTGGTGACCCATAAAAAGATGGAACTTTAAGTTTTTATCATTTATTTATATGCGTTTTAAGAGTATGTATGTAAATATTCAATCAAAAATATCCAAGAGAACGTGAGTTATAGCGCTCTAAACACACCCGCCTCGAAAAAATAGACTCTTGCTTCCTTTACGATTTCGGCTGATTAGCTTATCTAAATTTTTAAAAAATTAACGGAGTTTTAATCTATAAGCTTTAATGCACAGAATGGACTACATTCAATTGGAAATATAAAAAATTGGATTTTTGGTACACCGCTGAAGAAAAAGTTTCGAATTTCATGGGTTTTTTTGTGATGTTTTTATTATAAAAAATAGAAATATCTTGAATTTTGGAATGACCGTAGTCCATTTGGGGCGTATATATGTGCTGAGTCTATGCTCTAAATTTGAAGTCATTCGGTCAAACTATTCTTGAGAAACGATGGAGGAAAGTTTGAAAAGCACAGTTTTGAGAAAAGCGCGTTTAAAGGTTTAAGTCTGATTAAAACAATGAAAATCTTAACTTACTCTCAATCGGCGATGCCTGGTGGCGAAGACTGAAACAAGTTCGACGAAATATTCAATAACTATACATATTTCCTTTTAAACCTCTGCAAACTTGTCTATACTTGTATGAACGTACATTTGCATTGAAGGGTCAATGGTATCAAGCCGACGGTATACAATAGGTGCTCTAACTTAGCGCTACGAACAGCTGCTCTTCTAACACGATATCCTTATAACGATTTCGAATTTTAAAAAAATCACTTTACCACCGTATTCTAAACATGTTAAAAAAGCAGTGTATAAAAAAAAAATTTATTTTTTTGATTTTTTGAATTTATTACATGGGTGAAAACCCCCTTAAGGTTTTTTTTACGCTCATCTCTTTTTTTTTTTTAGTTTTGAAGCTATCATATTTTTGCATGCGGCGCATAACACGCGCCTGTAAATTTTGATCTTATATCCTATGTTAAAGGTGCTCGTTATGTACTGGATTTTAAGGTAAGTTATTCTTTTTAAATAATTTTGATTTACCTATGCAGGATGATGCAAAATATATGAGAGCTTGGAGTTACCTGCTTAAAATAATACTCAACACATTCTCAACTAAACTTGTTTTTCGTACTTTCAATTTCTGAGTGCAGTTTAAATTTCGGAAAAAAACAAGTATTATAAAAAAAAAAATTTAAGTCGATTCTTCCTTCTTCAGAAGAACGTATTGACGCCATCTGATGCAGCTAGTTGTAACTTCGTCAGACATAACGCAAAAAACATTTAAAATTAAAAATTAAAATTTAATTAATTAATTAATATTTGATAAAACTGTAATAACATCCACTAAAAGTTTAAAAAATGTATTTGAACTGTAACAACCTCGTAGAGGTTATTGGCGTTTGGGGGTTTGAGTAAAGATCAGTGATTCTGGTTCAAATAATTCCTATTTATTATTTCACTAATTTAAATCAAACAACTCAGGGTACGAAATGCACAAAATTACTAATTATAAGAGCAATTACTCGGCGAAAAGAATACTTAATATATGAATATAATCTACTTCACTCACTCTTGAAATACCTTAGACTTCTACGGAAAATTCACCGTAGTTCTTTTATTTGTGGTACGACCTCCGATCATTATCATTAGACTCAAACTAAATATTATAACTTATTCACCATTTAGTAATAATTGACCATTCAGAAACTACTCGTCGACTAACTTCACGTACCTAAATGTCCACACTTAAATATAACAACTCGTTTACATAAATCAAGTCTTCTTCTTCGGGGAAAAGTTTTCAATAGAATAACAGTTAAAAAGAAATAAATTTACTCCAAAAGGATCAGTTACAATTTCGCGCATAGACCCATTAAAGAACTTGAATGGATGAATAGAAAGATTTTATTAATGATTGATTATGTACAGAATAGAAAATGATTAAAATTTCAGAAATATAATTGAATGATTTATTTCAGAGTGACATATAGTTATACAAAGCAACGAGCTTAGTAAGGTGTTGACCCGCCTCTAGCCTGGATGCAAGCTGCCACACGACGTAGTATAGAGTGATAAAGTACCCTGATGGTCTTCTGCGGTATTTCTTGCCAAATTTGCTCCAGTTGTAGGACCAAATCATCAACATTCCCTGGTAGATGCAGTCGTCTTCCCGTCATATCCCAGACATGCTTGATTGGAGAAAGATCTAGCTGGCCAAGGAAATGTTTGGGAAGCTGTAAGACAGTTCATAGCAATACGTGTAGTATGTGGTCTGGCATTATCTTGCTGAAAAATAAGGCCAGGATACTGCAAAAGGAAAGGTAACAAAACAGTTCTCAGAAAGTCATCGACGTACCGCAGTGCTGTAAGTGTGCCTCTAATGATGATCAAAGGAGTCTCTGGCTGTCAAAAGAAATGATACTCCAGACCATAACTCCTGGTTGAGGGCCTGTGTGGAGTTCAATAGTGAAAGCCGGATTAGCACGCTACCCTGGGCGTCTCCAGACATGTCTTAGATGATCGCCAGGACACAGTTGGAAGCAGGATACGTCGCTAAACACTTTACGTCTCCTGTCAGCATGATTCTAACCTAACCGAGCCAAGCACCACTGTAGTCTGGCTCAACAATGTGAAGGTGTAGGGTCGGTACGAGGGTAAATTTTGCTTTGTCAGCCATCTGTGAATGGTCATGGTGGACTTTCGAGTGTGGGTAGCACGTCTGCTGGTTGAATCAGGCGCCGTGACAGCTGCTCAGACAATCAATCTGTTCTCCCGATCTGCTGTGACCCTATGTCAACCACTACCATCATGACGCTGAAATCTGCCATTGTCCAGCTGTTCTTGCCAGCATCTTCTAATGGCCGCAACGCTTCGACCCATATGACGAGCGATTCTCCGATTTGCCCAACCTGCCTCTTTCAATACAATGATACGACCTCTTTCAAACTCTGACAATTGCTCGTAATGAGTTCGAATCCTACGGTGGGGCATTTTTTCAGTCATTGAAAGGTATCCTAAATCACAAAACAACAGAAATCTTGACCATCAGATTGAGAATCGCTTTTTATAGACACCTGCCGAGTGCGCAGTTCCGATGCGCTGTTGCTCCCGCTATTCATTCATTAGACACCAAATTTTACTCATTTGCATGTTAGGTACAAATGTCTTTGCATAAGAAATTTCATTTTAGTCGGGCAACTCCTTCTAGGTGCGTCGTTTTTTTTTTTGTTATAGAGTATATATATGTAAGGATATTTAAATTAGATCTAAAATTAACTCCCTAGTCCACTTCTAACTTTTATTTTCTTGTTAGATCTTCAAGTATTAAATTTATTACCCAGTTCGGGAATGAAGAACGCATGGCTTTAACAGGTCCGCCGCTCCTACCATTAATTTTTATTACCTAATATATCATACTTAAATTCTCAAGTATATCTCTTCAATCAGAAGCGTACTTGAAGAACATATGACTTCTGAAGGGGCCGCCTATTCATATATTTAACGCGTGTCCGTCTCTCTCTCTTACAAACAGATTACAAAATGATTTCATGGAATAAAGACGGTTAAAATAAAATGTCTTGATGTTCACTCGAAAAACCACGACATATATATATATATAGGAGAATATATATCAGAAGAATTGTGATAAGTCTATTGTTTTAACATCTCAAAATACCACCCAAAAAGCGTACAGAGGCTAAAAACTCTAATAAATATAAATTCTCTAGTTATTTAGTAGTAATTAATTCTAAAAAACTCCAGAACACAACTCAAGGCCTTTTTATTCTCCCTTTAATTAGAACAACAAACAATCCACTATTGCCACTTGCAATTTAAGGTTTCTACACACAATACTTCAAAAACAATAATCAGGTAGAGCAAGGGTGTCAAACTGAAAGGCTAACTGGGACCGTAGAAACAAGGTTTATCTTTCAGTGGGCAGCAAAAAAATCAATATTTAAAGAAACGTAGGTTTATTTCGAATAATTCATAATAATAAAAAAAACAAGAATTCAATGTTTGCTTCCTGAGATTTGACACCTCTTCTCTATTACTATCTTTCCTGTTTCGAGAGAAATTTTGCTCGCAGTGATTACTTTCAAAAGTGTGAGTGTCATACTATTTCTAACAGGAGACTTATTTCTTTTCATAACTGAAAATAGTTGCTCGCACCAATAAGTACTTCCAAACATGGAAATAATTTCATATGCGAATTTCCGGTATTTTTAAACGTGACTGGTAAATATTTGTAAAATTCAGGCACACTCACTTCAATAAATTTTAGATTAAAATTTGAGTCGCACTCTGAATCTCGATCATCTCCATTAGCATATGGCTGGGTACTGAGTCTATATTTACAGAGGAAAATCGAAGAAAATAAATAAAATTTGTCTTCCAAAGAATTAAAATCTTTAAATCTTGTTTTAAATTCAAATTTATGATTTGAAATGTTTTCTACGTGTTTTTGATACGATGCAGTATCATTTGAACTTGATTTGTTCATGTTACATGTAAGGAAGTGCATTAAATATTCACTTTTCAGTTGCTTTTCCCAAAGATATATATTATTATGCACCGATATATTGGCTGGGCCACAAAAATGTTCGTTGTGGGCTACATGTGACCCGCGGGTCACGAGTTTGACACCCCTGAGGTGGAGGATCAACACCTGGCATCTGCCATCATTTCAGTACAGAAATTATCAAATTGACATCAAATGCAATTTGAATTGATAAGATAAGTATGAACCTGACTTTCTGCCTTTCAAAATAGCCAAGTTTCATGTATTATCTTGATAAATATGATTCTTTAAATAGTTTTATGAAAACTCGCAGAGCGGTAATTCAGGAGTGACTGCTGTTAAAAACGTATAAATATTTTTTTTTCTCTAAGTGGATAATGTGATAATAACTATTTTATTATTTGTGAATGGCAATAGATCAGGGGTGGCAAACCTTTCTGGGAAGAGTGCCACTATCTGATAAAAAAAAAACCTATGCGTGCCACTTCAAACTTTTCCAACAAACAAATAAAAAGGTTAAAAAATGTTACTATGAAATTTTACGAAAGTGGTACATATTTTACATGCAGGTTTAAGTAGTGGAAATTAAGACAAAAGTACAAACTTAAGGTTTATTGTTAATTTTTTTTCAGTTTCAATGAGTTAGGTGTAAATTAAAAAGTGAACAAACATAAAAATTTAATTCTAAACAATTATTAAATAGTCAGTGCTTTTTTAATATGGTTTTTCAATTTGTAGATTTTTTACTAAGCCATATACATTAGGATTAGTTGTTGAAGATGCTAACAAAATCGGTTTGTTTTAAGCGAGCATCAGTTTCTCTTTTTCTCCAAAATAGAGACGAAGAAAGCAAATGTGTGTTTACAAAAGAAGATATATGGGGAAGGAAAGCAAAATCTCAAACCTATCTTCATTCTTGAGGAGCAAGCACTAACTGGGCAGTTCGTTGTTTTCTTCAAGATATTTTAAAACACACACACATGCTCCCTCAAATTCCAGAACCTGACGATTTCACTTCATTTGTTTGGAAAACCAACGCAAGCAACAATGAAGGACTGCTATCTACATTATAATTTTCTATTGTAATTTAATTAAGTGTAATTATAAAATAAATTTTGATGCTTTGTCTTGTCTGAAACAACCACCTTTCAATAATACAATAAAAATTTAGTATTTATTATTATACTTTTGAATGTTTCCATTAGTCTTCGCGTACCACTCTCACAACTCAGCCGTGCTACACTGTGGCACGCGTGCCGCAGGTTGGCCCCCTGCAATAGATCCTTACAAAAAATTGTTCGACTGTTAGGGCTGTTCAGAATAAAGTGTCGGGGTGTCCTTGGAAAGATTGAATTTTTCTTTTACTAATCACCGTGGTTATTATGAGTTTTAATCTACTCACAAAGTAGTGAAAGAAGAAAGAATTTTACTTTCCAATTTTACTAATAATCATTATTTTCAAAAGCTCAGAAAAATAGTTTAGATTTTTTTTTTGGTTGCTTTAACATTCAGGACTGCCCCGAAAGAATTTAGAAAGAATTGTCTTATCACTCTTTCGTAGATAAATGCTCTTCGTAATAATAATTACATTAGTTAAGAGCAGCGATACTCAACCTGCAGCCCGTGGACCGCATACAGCCCACCGGACCTTTCTCAGTTGCTCGGTCATGGTGAGTTGCACTAACAAATTCAATTATTTAAGGACAATGCATTAAAAATTTAGCTAAAAATTTTATGAATCAAGCAATCAGATATATAAATTTTGCTATCGGCGTCGTGCTGGTAATAATTACGATATAACTTTTTTTCCTTTTTGTACTTGTATGGTTAGTGATAACAGGTGGTGTAGCGACTATTTTATGGGTGAAACTAATTTTTAACGAACCCTCATTTTTTCAAACGAAAAATATTTAAAGAATATATGTTGTTTCAAAGCGATTGGAATCTTGACTATTTCTTAAAGATAAACAAACATGGGTCAGCAACTTGTTTCAGTTTTAATAAAAATTTTATATATGAAAACTATCATTTTTCTTTTCACACTATATTCCATTAAGCACAAATCTTTCAAAGGCTCTTTTTCTTGAGAATCTTTTTCAAGATGAGATAAATTGACTTTCTTAAAAAAAAATCTGTGCAACAGCAACAAAATATTTTGTCCGTGGTAATGTCACAAAATGTAGAGATAACAAAAGCATCCTATAAAATTTGTTACATTATAGATATTGATAAACATATGAAATGGTTAAAGATAACACATGAATTGATACTAAAATTGTTCGATTGTTTCTTAAATGCTCCCGATGTACTATTTGCTAAATTCAGTTATTTGTTCAGATATATTCTTTTTTAGTAAAAACAAAAAGTATTTCAATAAATTTTAAACAAAAATGCACGAACTATTTGGAACTAATTTTAAATAAATAATACTGATATCAGTCTGGAATTCGGTAAAAACTTTTTGCTAACACATCTTTCACTTGATAAAAATTAATATCTAAAATAAACAAGTAATATAAAAAAAAAATGTAAGTCAATTCCTACTTAGATTAACAAAAAAAATTATTTTAGTTATTTTTTATTAAATAGTTGCAGTTAATATAAATATGTATATACACATGACAGAATCACAACATTAAGCGGCAATTAATTTTTATTAATTATCATTAAAGTATCGCATTGCCATCCAAAACAATCGTGTATATAAAATTTCTGTTCAACTGTTCAGCTTTAAAACGTGAGAAAAAAAATCTTTTAAAGTTTTGACCCAAGTCGCTAAAAATGAAGCCAACGTGGCTGTATCTGTAATTCTTAAAATAATTAATTTCAGTCAATAATTTTAATTAATATAATTAAATTATCGTATTGTTACCCAAAACAATAGTGTATAGAAAATTTCAGCTCAAATGGGCGCTTTAAAATGTGAGAAAAATACCTTTTCAAGTTTTGACACACCAAAATGGTCGCAAAGTCGCCAAAAATAATGCCAACATGACTGTATTTGTAATTCTTTGAATAATTAGTTTTAATCAATTAATTTTCATTTATAATTATAATTAAATGACTGTATTGTCATCCAAAATAATCATGTTTATAAAATTTCAGCTCAATTGAGTGCTTTTAAATGCATTTTATTAACGATTGAAAATTTGAACCAAATAAATAGAGAGAGAGAGAGAGAGAGATGAGCTAAAAAGTAGTAGGAATTGAAAAAGTAACAGGCTTTGTCAAAAGAAAAAAAAAAGAAAATTATCAAAGTACATGGCAGTTTTGTTTTTATGACATTAAAATGCAAACAATCAGTGATAAAAGGAAATCGAAATTGCCTCATAACTGGGTAAAAAAGGCACAGTGCCTATTTTTTTGTAAATTGAGTTTGATAGAGATTAATATGGTTTTAAAATATAATCCAAAATCGTGAGTTTTCATATTTTGATAAATTTTCCGCTTTTTAAATGTCATTGATCTTATAGTCCCCTCCCCCTTAATCCTCATGGTGCTGCCCGCGAGAAATAGTTATCATGTGTATGTGGCCGGCCGAGAAAAAGGCTGAGTACCCCTTGTTTAGAGATAAGTGGAAACCTCTAATCTTTCATAAAAGTTTGGGAAACAAGACAAATGATCAAGCTTTGGAGCATATCTGCAGACCTAAAGCCGATAACAGTGCATGTCATTGGCCTTAAGTCCTGAATTCCTCATAAAAGTAAGGTTCAACCATGACTGATGATGTAAACTTGAACCGTATTTACAGGAGGGAATCATTTGCAACAAAATACTGCAATGATGTGTGTTTACAACGTTACTGATAGATGATAGTCAGCCTCACTACTCCATATAATTTGCCAAGAAATAATCTCTTTCACTGTGTTTCCAGAGATTGTGACGGATCTATACGCGTCCTTCAATTAACCCTCTTAGAAAATATTTAGACCATGAAAATCAACAACCCTTTTCTGAAGAAGAAACCGTGATATGCAGATTAAGTTTATTATATATAGTTCAGGTTCTCTTGCTAGAAAAATGTTAGTAAAAGCGAGATAAAGTGAGGTATAAGTTGAAGTGATACATGGAAGAGCGTTAGTAAGTCAGTGTAAGAGAAGAGAGATGGAAAGTTAGAGTCATAAAGAGATAGATACTTACATAATGAAAAATGGCTATTTAATATAAGTTGTCGTGACTCAAAGCCACCCCTCAGACTACCATCTCCCCGTCTATCTACCAATACGACTGGATGTGTAGGTGGACTTAAATGATCATAAGACGTAATTGCAAATCACTATATTTATTGATTCTTATTAACACAGAAGGGTGGAAACACACAATTCAAATTTAAGAGAAACAAAATAAAGTGGAGTACGAAAAGGGGAATTACTACTAGCGGAATAGCGGAATAACAACTGAATCTATGAAAGCTTAAACATGCACAATTACAGTTACGCCACGTACGAATATTCACAATATTTTAAATCACTGACCTTATCTTTTATCATTGGCTGTTCCGTCGTGATGATATCTGCCTTGTTGACTGGTTAGGATAATGGTGAAGGATCCACGCTCTGTACCACGGATTTTTACAAGTTTCAATCTACTTCTCCTAGCGTAGCTCCACACGTAGCTGCTATCTACGAATCTCAACAACTGCGTGCTGACCTACCAATCTTCAATTCATTTAACTTCACTCTTCTATCTCTTCACTTTACTTAACTTTTTTAACTCGCGAAACCCGAACTTATATAATATATCTTATTTGCATAAATCACGTTTGGCTCCCGGTGGAGATTGGTTGAAATAAATAAGTTATTTTCAAAAAAAATAGAGAAGGTTAGTGGAAGACCGTATAGATCCGTCACAAAGTTACCAAGTGATTGAAGGATTACGAATTAGAAGATACGATGACTATGCACAGTTCAGGTGTTAGTCATATTTATATATAGTGCGTTTTGATATTTAAATTATTAAAGAGATTCGAGTGGCCAGTCACATATCTACCACTTAAAGCAAATATTAAAGTAGAAGATTGATTAATAAAAGTGGATCAATTTATTAGGAGTATTCTCCGAACACGCGACTCTCGTCATTTATCCTCTGCTCGCTAATTGGAAACGTCTTATTTATTCTGATTAGTTAATTGGTTTTTGAGTTAATTAGAGTGCTGAATAAATAATTAGAAATTATCATGTCGAGTCCTCCTTCACTTCCTCCCACACCTTTAGTCGGGTCACAGGGTGGACAAGGGGGGATGTTACAAAATGAACAGTATAAATAATATATAAGATCCAGATATCTAAAGAATATAATATATCTGGATCATCAGGAGTAATTCTTGATTACGTAATTAGGATTATTGTTTACTTAATATTTATCTATGTAAGGACTAAAGTATACAGTAGAGATAAATCTTGAACACATTCTGGATATGTCATACTGTATCTAGTATGTTATATTCAACGGCCATCATTCTCTAGTGTCCAAATTTAAGTTTACAAAAGCATTTTTTGCAATAAATAGAAATATCTGCTGTTACTGTTTTAAAAATAATGTTGTACAGTGTAATTTATAGGAAATATTTCAGTTCTTGCGCTTAATGTCTATTTAATAGTGAAAAGGGTTTTTTTCTTTCCAGACGGTCTGCTTGGCATCTGCTTTTACTAAAACACTTTTAGTTTTTGTTCTAGGTAACGGAAAATAATAAACTTGGTATTTTTATAAAAGTGATAAGATGGTCTATAAAAAAAATCATAAAAAAAAAAAAAATTGTCAACTCCTGGCAAAATTCACCATTTTAGGGTAGTCGGATACCTTAAGAGCTAATCCATGCTCTAAAATTCTGAGCTTCTTAATCAACTATATACTGTGGTCTGTATAACACCAAATTAAAATCCATATTTCAAAAAATGATAAAACATATAACTTTTTCCTCAATTGTTTTCCCCCTCTTGATATATCATGGACTTTCTGAAAAATTAATTCAAAGAAAAAAGAATCAACCAATATTATTACGTAGATGGCCAGATTTTGATAAGCCTATTACAAATAAGCAAAATTTGCAAATCACTGTCTTGTATTGCTTTTTATCAGCAATGATTGCTACCCGTGCAAATAAAGCACACATCAAATAGTAGCAGAGCACAAACTGCTTGTTGGCGCCAACTTCAACTGGTTTGTTCACCTCGATATGTCAACACTGACAAAGGTCAGCTGTCAAAACAACAAAGGTCAGTCTTCTTACGTACGCTTGTTTACTACGCAACGTGGAGATTCCTGGTATTCTAGATTCGCGCGAGATTACAAGTCATTCAATGAGAGGAAGTTCTATTTTGTTGTAAGAAAGTTTTAGCCATTTTCTGAAAACAAAGCTTTTACAAATCTTATGCGAAGAAATGAATAATAAACTTAATTAATAGAGGGATATATATATATATATAGACTAGCTGACTCGGCCACGCGTTGCTGTGGCTTGGTTTTAATACGTTAGTTATAATATTATCCTAAGCTATTCAATCCAGTCAAATAAATCTTCGTTTATAATTTTGGAGGGTTGAAATAAAGTATAAATCAACAAATTTTTTAATTTTGCGATTTATTGATCTCCTATTTAAGTATACTATAATGCATGAATTTCTGGCGAAGTCGTTAAGTAACCACATATTAAGATTTAATTTTAAATGTGGTGAATAAAGTTGATTCTTAGCAATTTATAAAATTATTTTTATCGTTTTAAAGTATAACAACATATAATTTTATACAACTAATCGCTAATCAGTGCACAACATTTTTCGGTAACCCATATTTTGCTAACTCAAATAGATTCAACAGTTTCCGCACACGTGAGCATATAACATCTAGTTGCCCATTCGAGAAACATTGATTTTCTAAGTCCAAGAATCAACTGAATATTGTTCGGGTTTCAGATTCATTTATGGTCATCGCGAAAGCCAAGCAAATCTGGAATTGAAGCCTTTTAAATGGTATTAGAGATTCTGATGGTATCAGTGGAATACGTGGCAACAAATTCCGTAGTAGCAGAACCGAATTTTCGTTCAAACTTTACAGTCAAAATGTTTGCTTCAAGAAGTTCCCGGTATAATTTTTTGATGATCAAACGTGCACCGTTGCATTATCTAGGTGAATTTAAGTTACGCAGATAATAACCAGTGAACCAACCGAAGATTATGTGGTGACATTCCTGATACATCTAGACAATTCAAAAACTTGGTTGGAATATATACTGTTTTGTTTTCATCAACAGTAGTGCCGATGGGTTTAAAAGGCGTTGGATCAACTGGCAACAACCCTGCGTCAGGAAGTTTATTTCATCACAATATCAACATTTTTTTCTGATTAAGTAACAGGATTACACAGGCAATAATTATCTAGATAATTATACAGCATATCCGGAAAGACACTCTCAATCAGTTCCTTTTTGCCTAAAGAACATTACAGAAATCGTCTGGTTATTTCATGCATTATGTATTGGGATGAAGTTGTACTTCACCGTTTCCAATATTCAGTCGTTGGTTAGGAAATATTTGCTCAGATTGATCATCTTGCAAATGTACTCACATGTTTAAGGTCAGTCGAAGTGTTTCCACGTTTCACCATAAAAACGATTGTTTTAAACAGGCGTTAATCTCGTGAGCAAAAGTAGAGAGTGTAATGGCTGTTAATGTCTGTCGGAAATCACCAGGCAGAGTAATACAACAGCAACACCGAATATTCTCTTGTTGACATTTAAATCTTGAAAAGCTCTATGTAATGCTTTGAGTGAATGTTTATGGATCATGGTACACTTATATATCCCTGATCATGATTGAATTCATTTGCAATACTGTAGCCAATCCACTCTTTTTTTCAATATTGCACATTGCATCTTGTATTTTATGTCCAATGGCAGCTGATGCGGAATGTGCAGTTTTCCCACCATTTAACAAAGTGACAACAATGTCCAAAGATGCAATTGCCTATTGCAATCATATTTTCGCACGACTGCACCTGAAAGTTTAGTTGCTATAGGGAATGAAAATCCGGAGGTGGAACTCGAACGCAAAGCCATTTGACCTCATTCCAGTAATATCCAGAAAATTTACGGAAGCTTTTGAAATCCGTATCCAGATTTTCGTTCCCACCCCTAGAAGAACTCGGTGCGCACTTTCGACTCCCCTGCTCCTGTAAGTTCAGTCTCTGAAGGGGGACATTACGGTCGCCCGGCATTAACCGGCAAAGTTACGAAAATTTCTAAAATCCGATTTCGGATTATTCTTGTTTCTCATCCAGAAAAACACAAGGAAAGAATTTCTCTCTCCTGAAGAATTTTAAAGCAAGCCCCTTCCACAGTTCGTGCAAAATACTTTCGTCTGGCATTATTTGACGTAGATATGAGATTATCTTGAATTGGATTGAGAATATTCGGATCGGCAGTTCTGAAATACAATCAAGATCCACTTTTTGCGTCTCTACGTCGGCAAGTTAGGCTGGTACTGCTGTCCGAGAATATTCCGATTCCCCGGCGTTATCTGGCAAAAATACAGGAATTCCTATATTTCGATTTCTGACTCGCTTAAACCATCTCAAATTACACCAGGAATACACTTTTCCCGCGCCAAGACTTTAAGCGTGAGCTCCTGCCCCGGTTTGCGTAAAAGACGGTCATCATGATTTATACGGCAAAGTTACTGTTATTTCTCAGATTGAATATTAGATTCGGATTATCCATTTTGAAATACACCAGGGACCAAATTTTCACGATCCAAGGCTTTTAAGAGAAGCCCCTGCTACGGTGTGTCTAAAATAAGGTCGACTGGCACTATCCGGCAAAGTTATCGAAACTCCTAAAATTCAATTTCAGATTCTCATTTCACACTCCGAAATGCACACGGAACTGACTTTTGATGCTCCAGTGCGAGCAAGTTCAGTTGCTAGAGAGAATGAAAATCCGGACGTGGGACTCGAATCATATGCCTTTTCTCCTAATCCAGACAATATCCGGCTAGTTTAGTGGAGTTTCTGAAATACGATTTCAAATTATCATTTCTCGCCCTGAGATACAACTGGAGATAACTTTTGTGCCCCTGAGCCGGAAAGTTCAGTCCCTGGAAGGGGCATTAGGGTCGTCCGGCATTATCTGGCAAAGTTACAGGAATTTTATAAAATTCGATTTCAAACTCTCTTTCACTATCCAGAATTACAACAGAAACGCACCTTTTCCTGCACCAATATATTAAGGGTGCCACGATTTGCGTAATAGATGGTCGTCCTGAATTATCCGGCAAAACTACAGTTATTTCTCAGATTGGATATCAGATTCGGATTATCCATTTTGAAGTACGCCAGGGTCCAAGTTTTCACGATTCAAGGCTTTTAATGTAAGCCCCTGTTATGGTGTGTCTAAAATACGGTCGGTCGGCTTTATCCGGAAAAGTTACAGTTGTTTTTGGAAACTGACTCGAAAATCGGATTTCACATCCCGAAATATGCCAGGCACTTAATTTTTGTGCATTTTGGTTTGCAATATCTGCTTCCACAGACACATGAGCAATGCCACATTTTGCGATTATTCTCTTACGGGAATCTGGCAACGTTTTTTCCGGATTCTTTACATTTCCGGCAATAAAAAAAAATTATGGCGTGATTAATTGAAATAAAAACCATCCTATGTTTTAAGTTGGACGAAATGACACACAGTATGCAAAATTATATTATGATCGGTTGAGTAGTTTTTGAGTCCATCGCGGACAAACACTGTGACACGTAATTTTTATATATAAAGATATAAAGTGACAAATTTAGAGCTATATCAAGCAATTATGCAGCTTTAATACCATTTTTTTTACAAAATAAGCATCTATTTTTCAGTCTTTCTTTTAATTTATAATTTATATGGTCATGGCTTTGCTTAACATGATTGATAGATTATAATTTAGTCTGAAATAGCTTAACAAGATTAACAAGACTTAAATAATGCAATGTTTTTAATTTCAGATTAGTTTAAGGAATTCAAGAGATCTAGTAGCCAAACACTCACTCAAACCAGATTAAAAACTAAAACTTTTGCTTAATTAATTAATTAACGAGTACCTGCTTTGGAAGTAAAATAAAAATAAGCTTTGGCTTAAGATAAACAACAAAAGAGGGAGAAGGGAAACTTAAAGCTAAATAATCCCGCTGTTAGAAATTTCCAATAAATCCAGATTCAACAGATTCCAAGTTCAGCATCTTATTTATTGCAAATATGAAGTGTAATAATTCTCTCCTTTGCTGTCTACCTAAATTCTTTTTTCAATATTAATCTCTCCTTTCGACTACACTTAAGTTCCCCATAGCATATAAAATTGAAAGTTAATTTCCATTCTTAGCATATTTTTATCAACAGTTTGGGTAAGTGAACATTTGCTAGCTTGGAAAAAAATCGAGCCGATTGAAGAGAATAAAATCAGATTATGTGAGTGCCTCAAAATAAAAGTGTACCTCACAATCTACTATTGAACACGAACTTGTTTTGTTTTGCCGGTTTTTTATGAGGATGAAGAATCACAAAGAACACAATGTATATAACCTAATGTTGTACATATTCCCAGTTCCTTTCTGTGATCCAGTAGAGCACACAAAATTTTTTCAAGGGGGGAGTCCACGGTCGAAAGTTCCCCAACTCCTATCATACCTCAAGACAACACCAATTGATTCTTCTGATTTTGTCGATTTTGTTAACAAAAACAGTAAAAAATAAATAATTGAATTTATAATTAGCATTAATTAATAAAATAAATTGTTAGTTACAAGTACTTAATTAAATTTTTCTTTATATATATATATATATATAGAATTATCATCAATCGAAAAAAAATTCAAGGGCTTTGGGGGGTATCCAGACCCCTAGGACAGCCCCCTTGTGTGCACCACTGCTGTGATCTATTGACCACTTTCTAGTAAGAGATAAATACTACGTCGATAGAAGTAGTAAAGTGTAAAAAGTAGGGCAATTTTTCTATCATCAAGATCAAAAAGGCTTTTTTGATCGAAAGATTTGGTCAACATACTAAGAAAATAAATATCAGTAGGCACCAAGTCAAGAAAATAGCAAGAATAGCGTAAAACTTCCCAGCAAATTAAAAAAATTTTTTTTAACATTTATTTATTTTTTGATGAGTGATGGCAGGGGGTCGTAAGCTATTGGGAAGAACTACACCGTACCGATTGATGAAGCTGATCCTTCTAGCACCCAACGCAAATTCTAATCACCTTTTCTAAGTGAGAACACCAGAAGGCAATATTAATGGTTAGATTCAATGGGGCAGAAACAATCAGAATATTATTTCTTACACAACCCACCAAACACTCAATGAAACCTTCTGGGGTCGAAGTTCTGATATCGACGTCGATGCATGTGGTTCAGAAATTCGTCGTACAGTCAATGTATTAACACTTTATGTTACGGTAAAATCCCGTTCTCATTTTTTTTTTATAAAATCCACCTCAAGAATTGGTCCATTTTGAATTATAAGTAGCGGTTTGCAGGTTCCGTGAATCTTTAGTAATCTATCATGGAACTTAACAATTCATCTTTCTGATGAAATCCTGCTTCCGGTCTTGTGAGTTTTGGATTTAGGATTAGTGTAACATGACTGCATTGTTTTTTATGTTTTGACCCAAAGCCCCTTCAATTAGTGAAGGACGTCCACACCTTGCCCAATCGTGACTGCTTCAGTATTTCCCCCTGAATTTCCGAAATCATCGACATGTGTTGTACGTCATATGCGGTTTTTGAGGAATTCCAACAAATAATGTCTCCCATGCATTTCATCCCTCATCACATATTACACAATCTCATATCTTTTTGCAGATGCTGTGCTCTCAGAAACACTGTACATTGATACCCTTGGTATCTGCATGTTTTTTTGGCTTATAATTCTGATAATCTCAACAGATGTGCGATGTTAAGGTATCCGACTACCCTAAAATTGTGAATTTTGCCAAAAATTGTGATTTAATTATATAGGCCATCTTATTAGCTTTAAAAACACCAAGTTTATTATTTTCCGTTCACTAGAATAAAGCTACAAGTGTTTTGGTAAATGCAGATGATATTACTTTAAGCAAGATGTCATACTTTGAAACGCGTTTTACTCGAAATGTGTGTGTGTGTATGTGTTTTAAATACTCAAACGGGAACAGAGATTTCTAAAAGTTTTTTAAATAGTTAACTGAAATTTTTTGTGTATGTTCTGTATAATAGTAGAAATGTTTTAACTTTCAGATTTATCAATACTGTTTTATTACAAAATTTACAGTCCCTTATGTGAATATAATCACTGTTTTTTTAAAGCAATTTCATATAATAACTGAGATAAAGTGCTCTAGTTTTTGTAAAAATTAAGATGTTTCTTATCCTGAAGGTCATTTCAAAAATGAATAACATAGCAACACATCAGAATTGAAAAATTAAATTTTGTTAATAAACTTTTGGTACAAAATGGGCCGCGTTTATGTTGTTTTTTGTAAATTTTTACCAATTTTTTTCCCATTTTTAGTAATAATAACTTATTTTTCTCTTCTTAATTTTAGTATATTTTTCTTAAAATATACTAAACAAATCTAAAAACAACAACAACAAAAATCCCCATATTTCTATTTATTTGAAAAAAAAGTTGTCGCGAGTAGTCGGATACCTTAATTCAACTGGACTACAACAGGTAGATTACATCACCAAAAAAAGGTACAACTTTTATGCATGCCATTCATATATATATATATATATATATATATATATATGACAAAATTCCTTATGCAAATAAATTTCGAACTTAGAAAGTGTGTGGAAGAAGAAAGAAAGAACACACTCACACAGTTCTCTAAGAAATCCCGCAAAGGCTCAATGACATAGAGATCAGGGGACTGAGGATATTACGTGAGATGTTTTGTCTCACTTCATCCTCGTATTGATTTAACCCAGTGCTTCTCAAACTTTCAGTATTCGAAACCCAATATTCAACCATATTTTTCCTCGTGCATACAATAACAATGCATTGAATTAAAAAAAATACTTTGACACTGAAGCTGCAATACGACTGTAACCTCTTAAATGCCACTGACGTATATAAACGTCTCACTCAGCCAAAGGGTTAATTTTCTGGGCATATATATACGTCTTTCCAAAGTGCGATCATCTCTGAGCACTGCTATCCATAAAATTAATCCAAAGGCTCTGCAATACAATAAAATCACCTTGACAGTCTTTGCGAAGGATTTACTTATTTCAGAATTTGCTTATTTATTCTTTTTCTCCCCCCCCCCAATCAAAATACGCGCGTCTACGTGGAAAACGGTGGCATTGGGGTGCAAGTCGCGGAACTTTTATTCGGCAGTTAATGAATTAATTATAAACCATACAAATTATCAAGATAAGTGTTAATACAGGCTCATGGGGTCACTGGTAATTATGAAACTTGTTCTTAACTTTTTTAGTATTGTTAAATTAATAATAAAACACATTATATAGTACTCATACATTTATAAGTTTATTATGTCAGTATAAATGTGTATTTTATATTTTATTATATCAGAAAGTATTTTTTTGTTTACTTTCAGTAAATTAATAATTTTTTTTGAATAATCTTTTGTTTTCGACTTTTCAATATGCACGCCCCCCCCCTTGTAAAATTATCACGCCCCCGAAGGGGGATGCCCCCACAGTTTGAGAAACGCTGATTTAACCATATTTTGAACATAACGAGCTGCGTGAACAAGGGCATCGTTACATTGGAACATAAGACGTTTTCCAGGAGCATAAGGTACAAAGCTTGAGTTATGGGGCTATGCTCAGCTACGATCTTCTCCCTCAAAACTACGAATACTCTCAGGCGAAACCGAAATATTATTTTCCACACTATAATAGATCCCTTTCCATGGCTCAAGTTTAAACTAGACAGTCGCCTTGAAATGCTTTTGCCAGGGGTCTCCAGACGAAAACACGTCACATCATGCAGCTTCTGTTGAATAGTTTTGATGGATATGGAACTATAGAAATGGATGTTCATATTGGAGAATATCTGCAGTGGTCAAGCAGTGGAGTTATTATCCTTTTCAACACTCACCTGTCCAGGCTTATAAATTTTACTTTTGTTCACAACTCTGCTTTGGACATGATACCTTTCTCAGGCTTGTGTAGTTGCACTTGACACAGTGGATCTTGAAAACACCCACGAAATTCATTGTTTACAAATGGACGCTCCAGCGAAGCCAGCTCCAACGATGATTCCTCTTTATATATCGGACAGGTAGAATATATTGGCACTTTGTTAGCTTACGCCTGAACTAGAAGGCAATTGCAAAACGTGGCGAGGTTGCACAAGACAATCGAATCGCGACAACTTTCAAAATTGGTGTACTTGTTATTTTGCCCTATATCTAATGTATGTACTCAAGCTAAATGAATACTTCATATTAGAGGGCTCACAATTAGGTATTGTCCCCGAATGATAATTCAGATATGCTTCTATTATGATTACGGAACACTAAAAGTGCTAGTATTATACTTTCAGTACAGTTGATCAAAGATAGGTTTTCGAATCACCTGCTACTACTTGTCATATTATGTAAATTTTAATAAATATTATGTTCAAATCTCTTTTTTTTCCAAATTTAAAAAAAAATTGAGTTATAGAAATATATATATACGAGTGAGTGGGGGGGGGGGTGAATATTAACGTCACACTTTCAGCTACACGAGAGATTTTGGCAACGGACCTCGTAATTTTGAACCATGGTCAAGTGACGTGGACAAATATATGTATATATATAATTAAATTTATCATTATTCCAAGAACTAAAAACATATTAATTTTTTTCTTAAATTCTATTGTTATTGAGGCCAGCTAACGACAGCTGATTGCAGTTAAAATTAAAATCTCAGCATCAAGATTTTTAAAAAAATTATTTTCAAAAAAGATAAATTTTATTGTAAGTATTCAGTGATCAAAAGTGGAATGAAGAAATTGGAATTCCATTACCATATTTAATCTTTCACACCCAGAAATTGGTTATCCCGACATTTTAAAAGCAATAAAGCGTAAAATTCTTCAAAGGCAAAACAAGAATAAATATTATACAAAAGAACAAGATTATACAAAACAATGCAATAAGTATGTTCTTGATCAAAAGACGACAGGCTTATCTGCATCGTAAATCAATAAAAGGGAAAACAACTTTTACAGATATGACAGGCGGATTTTATCGGGGATAAATCTGAACACGTATTGATTCTAAAAAATTCAAATAATAATTGGAAAGATCAAAATATTCCATTAAAGAACTACATTTAGTCACAGACGTCACTTATATGTACACATGTGGAAGCCATCCAACAGAAAAAGATGTATAACGACATTTTTAACAAATTTCTACATCAGAGTTAAAAAGAACCTGCATTTCAAAATCACCAATTCTAGTTAGAAAATCGAATAAACCGAACTATGAAAAATGAGTTTAATACATTACGTGAATGATGCCAGGTTATGAGAAAAGTTATAGATAATCAAAGCGGATTAACAATTGTAGCAACTAATCAGATGTCTGATTCATAATTTCTATTGATAATAGAACAGATTCTAAGATAGAAAAAAAAAAAACACAGTTTCTAGAAGTAAATTATCTTCTCCGAAAGTCACATAGTTCAAGATGGAAGTTTTAAAAATAACACAAACATGTAATATCGTTACAAATTGTTTCATACAACCGCGTATTATTCAACAATAAGCTATGCGCAATACATTTGAACAGTCACATTGATCTTTCATTACATCTGTGACGGGTGCTTACGCATTTCACTAACCTTCTCTCAAAGTCTTTTAAATTGTATTTATTTTAACCAATCCCCGCTGAGAGCTAAAAGTGTGACTTATGCAAATAAGATAGTTTCGGGTTTAGCGAGTTCGAAAGAGATATAAAAGGGAGAAATGAAATGAAGAGATGAGAAGGAATTAATAGTCATAGGGGTAGTGAGAGACTACGACACATCATCATGTGAATTCTATAGCTGGGATCTGTGTTTTTCGTGGAAAAGTCTCGATACGTTTTCCGTACTGATTTCCGGTGATTACTGATCAGACGTACAATTGAAATCCACTGCCACGTTAATGATATCCAGAAAATGCAGCTGTTTTGGTGTTGTTTGATAATTTTTAGCAAATATTACTTTTTCAGTATTGATTTCTGTATAACTTCTCTTTTAGTATTGCATAAGCTATGATATATTTGCCCCATTTGTTCGTTTATTTTTGTAAACGTGTTTTTTGATTGATAAAAAGGAAAAATTCACTAGAATAACATTAGCAGTCAATAAGTAGAATAAGAAAATTATCAGGTGGTTAATTAGTTTTTATCGAGACAAACAGATTTAAATTCCTTCGAATATATAAACGGAATCAAATCTCCATGTACCCCAGATCTCCATAAATGATTTTATTTCGATGCTAAAATCATCCCATTATACATTGGATTTTTTCCCAAGATTTATAGTCTGTTTGTCTTTTTTCAAGATTCTGGTCTTATTCTTTATTACAGTGGTCTCCAGATAGGGGTACGCGTACCCCTATGTGTTATATATATATATCATTGTGAGTAATATATATTACATACAGATATAGTTAGCTTCCGGTTCACTGTCTTCTAAGACAAAGCAAATGTATTCATTCATATAGTTGACTGCTTCTATATTATTATATCATATACATGAAAATTTTTTGTAAGTTCTTGAATTTATGTTTGCTTAGCAAGTGTATCTTTTTCAATTCCTACTATTAGCTCATACTCTCTGTATTCATGTATATATATTACAAAAATATACAAAAAAATAGTTATAAACCTAAGATAACATTAGTCATGATAGAATAGTCTTAGCCACAGTAGTACAAGAGCAAAGTCCTGGCCTTAGGAACCAGGACTGCAGGTTTAAACAATATTTTTCTGCCAGCCAACCTTCACCTGAATTTGCCAATACTCTGGGCCATAGGGAAATCAAGAAATTTCTTGAGAAGAGTTTAACTGTTCTCATAAATAAAACCATAATCTATTAATGTGAAACAATAATATTATAGCCTGTAATAATTACTAAAATATTTTAAAATCAAAGTTTAAACTATTAGATAAAGACTTACCACGTGAGTACAGCAAAAACATATTCCCGGGCAGTGGACAATAACAGCAAGCATAAAATTATTAAGTTTTGATAAAATAACATTAATACTATATATACACACATTTAAAAACTCTATATTTTGTTTTAAAATTTATAGAAAATAACAGTACCTCCCAGACATATGCAATTAATTTTAAGTAAAATATAATATTGTTAATTTACTTAGCTTGAGGCGCCATCTATTGATTAACTGTACAACAAATAACATAATTTTCATTTAACTGTTAGGTAACTTTTTATAAATTTAGAAGGGTATCCATGTTCCTTACAATGTTTAATAAAGTTATTAAAATTTAAATATATATTAAATTTATCACTAACTAATACGTTATTACGATAGATATAATTGACAATAATATTTCTATATATAGATATAGATAAATTGGAATTCCAGTAAGGCATTTTAAGAATGTTAAAATTAAAATCATCTCTTTTATCATAAATATTGCTATGTAATTTATAGTCCTTAATATACAATGATGCATCCAAGTAATTAGTTTTAACTAGATTACTATTAATTTTAATTAGCTTTAAATAATTCGGATAAAAAGTAATATTGGGGTTAAAATTATTATTTTTACCAAAAATAATTAGATCATCTATGTATCTAAATATGTAATAATCATTATTAATGACATAATTATTTTCGTAAAAGTGTAAATATATATATGTTGTTCAAATTTTTAATTGTTAATAAAATTCTTTCTATTCATCCAATATCACACAAGTTCCAATAAATTCTTTTAAACTTGTAGTGGATGACACTTGATGTTAATATGGTTTTTTCAAATACTAATCCATAATTACCGGCTAGTTTAAATTAAATTAATTACCGGGTTTTGACGCCAACTTAGATTTAGCTCCATTGTTGTAATAATGTTACTATTAAAACAATGACGAAAGTTGACATCAACAACCGGTTTTTCAGCCAAACTAGCTAAATCGGGTGTGCATTGTTACAACAATGCAGACAAATCATGTTATATCATATATATATATATATATATATATATATATATATATAAAATTCTCGTGTCACAGTGTTTGTAGCCAAACTCCTCCGAAACAACTGGACCAAATCTTGTGAAATTTTGAGCATATATTCAGTAGGTCTGAGAAAAGGACGTAAACTATTTTTCATTCCGATATTGCAATTTGTTGGGAAGATATTAGTTAAAAACCTTTAAACGCCTAATTGTTTTACTTCTGAGGGTTGTTTATTTGTCTAAACTTCAATTTCGTTTCGTCCGGGCGAAGATCCTCACTTTTTCGACCATTTTAAAATAGCCATCCAATTTGTGCGTTTGAAATCAGACAAAAATTAATTACAGAATCGGAAAGATCATTTCTTTTGCCACAATACGGTATAATATTTTTTACAAGATAATGATATTTTCTATTTTTTAAGAATTTTTTAAAAAAGTGTTAAAATTGAGGCGTTTTTATAAAAATTATTTCTAAATCATTGCGTATGAATTTATTTTCGTGTTATGAAAACGATATTCTACACTAAATAATTTCAAGCCTTTTTCTTTTAGAACCAGTCATTTAAAAAATAAATTGCGCCAAACCTTTTTTTTACGATTTTTCGAAAAATTGTCAACATTTTTAACTCAACATTGAATAACTTCGTTATTTATCAATATTATCATACGAAATTTTTGTTGCGTTTGTAGAATAATGTTATCAAACATTTGTGCGAAGATTGAAAAAATTGCTTAAAAATTACGGATTGTAAATTTTTTTTTTGTAATTTTCGTAAAATAAAGTTTTTGCGAGAAATCATTTAAACAGTACTTTTGTACACTTTTTATTTAAAAGTACTTCGTTTTTGAAATTAATTTGTGAAGTTTGAAAGCATCAACTTAAATTTAAGCTCTAAAAAATAAAAACTTTAATTAAAAAAATACGCGATTTTACAGTTAGCCAAGCCTTGGCGTCGAAAAATGGTTTCGCGCCAAATAGCTTTCAACTGTTTCACCTGAAACTTCACATCTAACTCATGTTTATACCAAAGAGCTCTGACTTAAACATGCGAAAATCAGCAAATTTGGCAAGTAAAAAAAAAATGCGAGTGAAAAAGTTATTTTTGCTTCTATTTTCGTCATTTTTTCTTTATATAATATTCAAAATTAAATCATTATTGGTGTCAGATTAAGATGAAAGAAAGTATTCAACACATTTCGGAGATTCATTTAAAATATTTATCTGTATCAAATCAGTGATTTAAAAAATAAAAAGCCAAAAGCCTTTTTGAACAAATTTTAATAAAACACTCAAAATACTTAAATCAATCGTTTAATAATTTCTTCTTTTATAAAGATAATTGCATGAAACTTTTTTCCCATGTGTCGAACATTTCAAAAAATCCTCACAATTTTACTTCCAAGATTTAAAATATAGTGAAATTTTGTAATTTGAAAAATTTCTACTTTTTTGTCTTTTTTCAACATACGACTATTTTTTAAAAGGCTACATTTTCGTTTCCGGGGACTAAAAAATCGCAACGAAAGAACTGAAAAGTCAGTGAGTGATTTATAAATTCGCACTGTTCGCCTATTCGAGGGTTTTTGGCGACGGACCTCGAAATTTTCAACCATCGTCAAGTGACGTGGACGACACCGAGCTTTCACCCATGTCTCCTAATTACCACACCACACCAACGCAAGAACAAATTTCGAAAAAGGAAGTTTTAATGACATAGTTAAAGAAATCACTCACATCCCGCATACGCACACGTAAGTGCTATAGTCCCGAGGGAAACAGGAAATTCCCGTGGGGATTAAGTTATTCACTCGGTAAAAACCCGTGCAACGCCGGACTAAGTGGGGAGGAAAGAAACAAAGAAGTAAAAGTAATTTCGAAAAATAATAATGGAAGTGCTGATTTTGTGATTAGAAGGGAAAATGTTAAACGAGAAAGCGATGATACGCACTTACGGGCCATGCACTCACATCGTACGTGTCACACCCACACAGAAATGCTGGCGTCAGAAATAAAGGAGGAAATTAACCTGGAGATTACGTTATACCCACGGTAAAAGCCCGTGCAACGCCGGGCCGTGGATCAGCTAGTATATATATATATATATATATAATTACTTTCTATCCATCCATTCAAAGTAGGAATTGACTTAAAATTTTTTTTATATTGTTGATACTAATTTCATTTATATAACAGTCATTATTAATAGTTTAATTGTTTAATAGATTTATGTTTGGTTACATGTGCAGATTTTAGGTTTAAGTCTTTTTCAATCATGGTTTAATTTCAACAATTTTTTTGTTCTGTTATATATAAAATTTTTGCTGAAGAGGAAGGTTGGGATCTTGGGACAATTGAAGTGGGTTTAACTCTACTTCACTGCCCTAAGTTGGTGACGTGTAGAAAACATTATCGTTTTTGAATCTGGTCAATTGACGTTATGTACAATGAAATACGCTTGACATGAAAACGCTTGAGTCGAAATATCGGTTAACACGAAATAATACAACGGTCCTGACAAATTATTATGTATTTTTATCCATTCTTTTTTCTCTGAACACGAAACGAAAATTGCTTACACGAAAAGATTTCCCTTCCTGGAATGAATAAAATCCGGAAAACATCAGCCCCGCAGGCTAGATTTATGAGAGGTGTGAAATGAAAGAAAGGTCGTTTTACATGTCTCGTAGAAAGGAGGATAACTTGGATTGAAATACCCTCGGAATAGCCCGTGACACTAGTCAATTTTGTTTATCAAAACTACTTTAACCCCCCCCCCCCCGATCCCTACAAACGTCACACAAAAACATCTCATTTCTCAACAGCTGGCTTTGAAATTCAATGACATTGCAGGGTGAGTTAAAATCAGTGAGTTTTAGTTCACATTATTTTTTCTATTCTAAAAGAATTTTTTAGGCGCGTTTTTGCTGGAGAGTGAACTTGAATGATGCGTTTTAAGAAGCCAAGCATTGTAACGCTCGGGTTTGTAACTGTCATAACAATGGATCGGGATTTTCTGTGACAATGTAAAGTCCTTAAAAAAAAAAGACTTACAACAATGACAAAATTTGGCGTTGAAAATCGTTTTTCGGCCAAACTGGAATTTCATGACGTTGCTCTATTGACTGTATTAATTAACTTTGTTTAAGCAATAAATGCTTTTTTAACACGTGATTAACTTGAAATATGCTATTAAAATCCCAATCTCTACAATGTTTTCGATTTTTTACAAATTTATATGGATTTTCTTGAATTTTTAAATTCCAAAACAAAAAAAGAAAAAGTTACAACTATTTTTTAAGCAGATTGGTACACATTAATAATAGTATATAATTTCTCTCCCTTACATAATAATAATAAATAAATAATTTTATATGACAATACTAATATCCCTTTGTTTTTTATTCACATAATTAATCCCTGAAGTGATATTACAAAATTTGAAGTCATCACTCCTATCGCATGGTCATAAGCACACACATTCTTTTTTTGCAAACACAATGACAAAAAGTTCCGGGGGAAACAAACTGCTATTTCGCTTAAAATGAAGATGGAGTTGCTAATAACTGTTGATCAAAAACAGAAGGAAAAAAAAAAACGAAAATCTGTTGAGATTTTAATATTGCTAACTCTACTTTATCCACAATAATTTAAAAAAGAGAGCAAAATTACGTAAATGTTTGAGCGGTTTTTATTAAATACATGTATATACACATACTATGCAAATAAAATGTACTATAACAAACTTAATTTTGTTGAATATATATTTTTTTATTGCAATATCCTTTAGCACGAAAAGTATTTCAGGCCCATCAGTTTCGTGTTAAACGATCCTCGTATACAGATATGCATTGGTTTATTGTTCTTGGTTTTCGGTTTCGGAATTTCATATTTTTCTGTCATGTTGGATATTTTGTTTCACCTTTTTTTAGATTTATTATATATATATATATATATATATATATATATATATATATATATATATATATATATATATATATATATATATATATGGTTTGGAAATTGCTGTTCTATTATTCTTAAGATTATATTTTTTGTTGTTTTTATGAATTTATTACAAATCATTTTTAGGTTTTTTCCTTAAAATGTGTTAATTTATTGATAACTAGCTGGACTGAATTGAAAAATTAAACAATACAGATTGAAGGATAAAGAATTATTTAATGACTTAATTTTACATGAGTTGCAAATTAAACAAAAAAAAAAAAGCTTTTTGCATATCTTAGCTGGATAAAAAAAAGTATTGGTTAAATTTAAAGTCTGAAGGTCTAAGAGATGATAAAAAGGAATTTTTTAAATTTATAACGCCCCTTAACTGTCTTGTGGGTCGTGGTTCGATTTTTGAATATACCTTCCTAAGCTAATCTCTGCTAAGCAAAAGAAACATATCGTTATAAATTTTGTGTAATGAACGCTTAAAATAGTGTAAATAATTTATATCTGGATGTGTAATACGTTAATCTTACTTTCTGTTGTATTTATTATAGGTTAAAATTGTAATATTCGCAAGCAATGCTGTTCCTTACATTATAATGGCGATTCAATGGGAACAGCGAAATGTTGGTGATAGAACCAATTTGGCATCATTTTTGGGGACCACGTTGACAACTTGGCAACCGATTGAATGGTTCAGAAGTTGCTTTGCTGTAGAACCACCTTGTGGAGAGCTGCAAGAAAGAGGATAGCACAAAAACCTCCTCCAGAAAAAAAATACATATACATGCCAATTTTCATAGTGATCGGTTGAATGGTGTGGGAGAGCCGCGATTTTATTTTTTACAAACATCCATTTTTACGTATATAAATGAGTTACATGTTAATCTTTATTTTATATTCTGTGAAATTCAATCTAAATCCCAATATATCCGAATAGATATCTTTTCCATTACTTTTTATTATTACGTAGGTTACATTGAATAGATTTCCTTAATTTGTAAATATGCAAACACACTAACTATGTATAAGTGTTTCGAATATGTACAATGGAGAGAAATAAAAGCTTTCTTTTTGTATAAACTGCACTATTATTAGAATTTCATTATGTCTATTTTTTTTTAATTCGGTGAGAAATTTATTTCTGCATAAACGTACAAATAATTTTTCATACAATTTCCAAAGAAAATTTTTTCCTGATTATTCTTGATTATTTTTGCTGGAGATTTCATAAGTTATCATTATTTGAATATGTTCATAGTCAAGGAGATTATATTATCATTATTTGAATATGTTCATAGTCAAGGAGATTATATTGTACGATATATCTTAGAATCATCAGCCTTTATTTCAAAATTAATGCAATGACTTGAAAAAATCAAAACAGATTTTAATTGGCACTTTTTTATTTTCAAATGAAATTTATTCTAAAAAATTTATATTTTATGATGATTTTTTATGGAATTCATTCTTTTGCGTTATTCAACACTTTTTAATTCCCTATAATATACATATTTTAAAAACTTTCTTAATGATTATAATTCTATCACCAACAGCAGTAATTTGGATTAAATTTATTTTTCCCTTGCTTTTAAAATCGATTTTGAATTGCATTCAGTTATTGTAACTTTATTTCTCAAAAGGGAATTTCAGTAGAAAAAAGAATAACCCTTTCACCTACTAGAGATGAGAACGGAGCAAATTAGTTCTCTTATAGGTCCGCTGCATGAGTTCGCATGAGTGCGAAACACGTGATTATGCGAGTGTTATTTCCATACAGTTATATTTTATGCAAAATATTCCCTCAATTTTAATATACAGAGTGCATAGGAAAATGCTTGAGAACGGAGAGAGTTACAGATATGTGTGTGTGCAAGCAGTGGCGTAACGGAGAATATTAGGGCCCCCTGCAAAATCAGGTTTTGGGTCCTTAAATCGCCAAGTTACGCCACTGTATGCAAGAAAGATAATTTTCAAGTAAAGCGAGTGCGCCCGACCTAATACAAAGGATAGCAGTAGCGAAATTTCGAAGACAGTCATTGCAAATCGAAAACGAAAAGAGAGAGAGCAACGTTTTCTGTTAGAAAGTTTTAGAGCATCAATTAGGACGAAACGACATTTAGTATAAATTGTCGCCTGTATACCTAAAAAGGTTTGTGAAATCATTGTCTCCAATTTGTGTAAATTTTTCAAAGGAATAGAGCTATAGTCTGATGGAAAACGCACACGTGCATAAAATGCGTATTTACGTTAATGCCCTTTGGTGACATAACACACACAAAGAAAAGGTAAACTGTCACACAGTGATAATAAGTTAATGTCGAGCATGTTTGGAGTATGTGTTTTGTAACTCAATACAACGGCAACGTTCACATTTGATAAACATATCTTTAAGTATTTATTTTACAAATTTAACAAAATAAATTATTTTAAAAATATAATCTGGATAGGTTGTGTTTAATTTAACGTATGTCTCTCAACTATCTTTTTAATCTTTTTGGAATTTATTTTATTATGTAGATAACAGATGGCCTTTTAAGTGGATTAAACTGCTAGGAATCTCAACAAGTGTTTTACTTACACGCAAAAAAAAAAAAGAAGTTAATAACTCAAAATGTGGGTTTTTGGAGAAGTTTCAAAAATTTATAAAGAAAAATGGGAGGTCATTCAGAACCATACTCTTAATTTAGGTGACCGCTTCTTAAATTTTAACCCAACCATGTGTGTGTTACTTCTATTCCATCTTGAAGCGGTATTTAAAGTCTTTAATCGATTTGACCCTGAAATACGTTTGGTCTTAAGCCAAAAAATAAACAAGCAAACGAAAAACAGAAAACTGTGATTATCATAAAGCAAGCGATAGGGACACTAGTTGATGCTGCTGACTTTAGTGGCTGCGATAACATAGAAACCTCAATTAGCGATGCACGCGAAAATGATATGGTGACCAACAAATGTACTGCTACATCATCAATTACTAATTTACTTTGTTGAAACTTTCTAATTTCAGTGAAAGCATTTCATTTGTTCAACATTAAATTTCGGGAAATTATTGTGTACTTCGAGCATATTAACTAATATATCTTCTACTGGACTCCTAAGCCTTTTACATTACGAAGAGGAATTCGAAAAAGCTATTTGAAAAAGTGATAACTCGCACTATTTACCAGCCTACTCCCTATAACTCTTTATCCGTCACGTAAACTCTAGGTGGTTGCTGTATATATATAATTACACAGTTGATTTATATTTGAATATAAATCAAAATATGTAATGTGGTAATATATGAAATATGTTCTTTGAAATTATTTTATATAATATATCTATTATATATATATATATATATATAATGTTGGAAATTATTCTCTTTTCCAAACTATTATCGGCTGCTTTGATTTAAAAATTAATACAACTCTAATTGTTCTTACTGTTTATTTTGTTTAGTGATATTTAATAGTTTGATATTATGTTTCGTTGTAAGAGTTGGCATCCTTTTTGTTTTGAATCCTGATGTGAGAATTTTTCAGTTGACTGTTAGCATTCTAAATATGTGTTTTTGCCAAGTAATTAAAAAAAAGCTGTTGTTCTTACTAACGGATTTCATTATATTTTTTTTCCAATGTTCTTACGTGTGAATATGTGTTCTTGTTGTGTTACGTCCTAGTTTTAATAAAAAAGTTTATTCTACTCTGAATTGATTATTTGCACCATACTTCGAACACTGAACCACCGAAAAAAAAAAGACTAATTGGTCAAAATGCCGCTCGTATAGACTTAGAAGCAATATTTATATATATATATATAGCAGTAAATAATTGAAAAGAAGAGACTAATAAATCTCAAGAATCTTAAGATCAGACCGGAAGAACCAAGAACATGGAACCATGACAAACCAAAAAAGAGAAATGTAGCTAGAGTGGAAAACTATTATGATTTCTCGAGCTGTCAATGGTTTAGGACAGTGAAACAGGATTAAACAAAGTTGGTGAGATCTCAACCTTCTCCTTCAGCAGAAATTTTTTCTGCACAATAGCTCCCAATATAAATTAAGGCAAAAGCCTAAAACCCACGTGGGTGAATATAACAGCAATAGAATAGAAATTGCAA
Source organism: Trichonephila clavata (assembly GCA_019973975.1). Taxonomy (NCBI): domain Eukaryota; kingdom Metazoa; phylum Arthropoda; class Arachnida; order Araneae; family Nephilidae; genus Trichonephila; species Trichonephila clavata. The sequence goes on from BMAO01006478.1 coordinate 78,300, forward strand.
TATTAAGTTACTATAGGAATCCGGAAGAAATAGACAAATATAAATATGTATAAACAAAAATATTTGCAAGAGAGATTAATAATGAATATAACCATAATTAACAATAATGTAAATGAGCAAAGAAACTCTAATCTTACCCGATGTATACAGATTCCACAATTGTATTGACTCAATGCATAAAAAAAAACACAGCAATACTAAGAATAATGGCGCCATCTATATATATTTTTAGTAACTAAACTTAATATAAGAATATATTAAGAATATTATATACTATAGACTAAATATATTAAGAAATATAATAAGAAAATTATATACTATAAACTAAATAGAAATGAATACGTTAAATAAAAATAATTAAATAACTATAACTTTGAAGACATATATTTATATATAAAATTAGCTGAATAGCTGCTCTATATATAACTTCTTTCATACAGCACAGTTCTCTTACAAAATAGGTTTTGTGAAAACAGACCCCCAAGTGGCTTTGGGGGGGGATATAGATAAAGGGGTGTTATAGATAATTATCACCATTTTTATACTATTAGACGTACATTTTTGAAATTTGGTAAGCAAATTCCTTTCGTAGAGTAGAGATCAGCTACAAGATGGATTTTGGGAAAATAGCCCCCCAAGTGGCGTTGCGGGGATTAAGGGGTGTAATCGATAAATATTTCAAAATTATATAACTGCTTGATAAATATATCTGCTTGAAAATTGGCATGCATGTTCCTTTCATGGAATAGAGTTCCTCTTACAAAGAGTAAAACGAAAATAGACCCCTAAGGAGGGTTACGAGGGGTCAAGAGGAGTTATAGAAAAAATTTCCTGTTTTTGAATTGTTAGACCCACATACTTGAAATTTGTTAAGCATATTTCTTTTGTTGAATAGGGATCCAATATTTTACGGAAATCAACTTCTGGGGGGAGCAGAGGGTTACTGGGGTGTACTGACAAAAAAAATTCTTTTTTCGAACTACAAGGACTATAATAATGAAATTTGGTTTGCATTTTTCTTTTGTTGATTTGAAATCCGATAAGAACGGTTAGTTTGGAAAACCCCTCTCAACGGGATTACATGATATTTGATGATAATAATTGATAACATGATATTGATAGTAATAATTTCGTTTTTTTCTGTTAGATTTAGACTTGAAATTTGGCTTGCGTGTTTATTTTACGGAGTAGAGATCCACCACACAAAAATTGGCTTTGCGAAAATTCACTTCGTTAAAGGGTTACGAAAGTGCAAACATCATTCTATATTTCAATTTTATAGAAAATACAAATTAGATGAGTTCTGCCCTTTTTTTTCTCGTCAAGAGGCGACAGTTAAAGGTATAAGTATATTTTTCAATACAATCGAATTCTTAATGCTAGGACTTAGATATCAATAATTTATATATACATATATACAAGTATATCATGAAATACCCAGCGAAGCGTGTGGGTAACGGCTACATATGATATATATATTTCAATTATCATTATAGTTATTTATCATTGTATGTACTGATTATTTGCTCTTTGCAATCAAATTATAATTTTTAATAGAAATATTGCAAAAAAGTATTATTTCAATAATTAATTTTTTAGCAATATGGTTTATTATTTGTTTCATTCAATACTGTTGTTGGTTCTGGACTATTTCAACAGGGACCGGTTTTATCTGTTTTAGGTAGATTTTTTATTTTAATTCATATAAATTAAATTTTTTTAGTACTGAATTACATGTTATACTCTATATTAGATGTATTACAGAGATGTTAGATAGTATTGCACCCATACCTCATATAATACAAATTAAATTTTTTTTCAGTTGAAGGCTTCCTAATATTTCTTATTTATGATAGCATTTAGTGAATCACTTTATCATCAATAATATCCTTTTTTAGCAGGGTTTTTTTACTACTGCTATCACTTTTCTGTAATAACTTTTATTTATATTTGCATTCATTCATATCTATTTGCTCTTTCACATTGAAATATTGTTTTCATTATAATTATTATTTATTTCGAGGCCAAATTGCAATTTGTTTAAAATTATTTAAAATGTGAACATTCATTTGAAAAAAATATTTTTAATTTTTGGTTATACTACTTCATACAAGGTTTTACCCTCCCTAAAAAAATATAATTTCTATAATAGATGAATTTTTGTTTTTAAAACTTAACCCGTGCGAAGAACGGGCATTTCAGCTAGTATATATATATATATATATATATATATATATATATATATATCAACGCTTATACTTGTGTACACAAAGTATAAACGAAGCGCAATGTTCCAAAGTAAAGAAACAAAATGAGAGTGTAGTATCCTTACGAATTAACCAGTCCATATAATTGATCGACGACCCAATTTTAAACATAGTAACGTTTAATGTGACAGGGACTTACATTCTACAAATCAAGTTACACACTAACAAAACTTACATTTTAGATACTGAGGTGCGCACAACAGCGCCCTCGCATGGCCAAAATTTCGGCACAACTTGTGTATAGCTGGAGTTCTAGTTTTTAAAATCATTACTATATCTTTGTATGTCAGAAGCAAAAGAAGAATAGATTTCTAAATATTTATATTGTTATTATCACTAATCACTTTATTCAAGTAATAGCTTAAAACAAGTTAAATAAGGCGATATTCCAAAGACGCGAAGTGACTAAATCTCAATCATTTGTCAGACGAATTCGAGAAACACCTACGCAAACAATTATAATTATTTATTTTATATGTTATTAAAAGAACTGCTAGAGCAATATTTTTAATATTATTCAACTAAGAAGTTGTTCTATAATAAAGTATAACATATTCCATTATGGGAGATTATTCAAAAATTAAAGAAATTAGATTATAATCTACGAAATTTTAAAGTGCATTTTGCATATCAGATCAGCACTTTTAAATGCATTGCGATATTAAAAAGAATAACATAATTTAATTCCATTTAGAAATATTCAGAATTATTTATTGTATCGGTGCATGTTAAATTTGTATTAGCCGTAAAATAAAGAACTGCACACACCAAGTTCCATTTAAAGTGTATTAAAAATTCTACAAGCTGCATAACCCCGCATATTAAGAGGAGTGATAAGAAAAATAGGTTATAAGTCGAACAAAGTAATATTTATTAACAATAGACAGAAAATATAAAGGGGAATTAAGAGGATACGTGCCTATCACATTTCGACAAAATCACGAAGTCCATTAAGGCATTGATCAGAACGCAGAACCAAATTGCTTAATCCATCTAGGTAAAAATCAGGTCCCTGTTCATTTAGCTAGGTCTCGGTGGATGTTTTCACAGGAATATGGCTGCACGCTATCATAGCTCAGTCCTAGCTCTACTAGGTTCCACTCAGAACCCATCGATCATTTTGAATCATTTCTTCAATTCGCGCCGTGTTGATTTCTGTCGTTGAAGAACTTGGCCGGCCGCTAACTGCCATATTGCGTTTTTCGACATTGAAAAGAGTGACACCATTTCGCTACATCTCTCTTGTCTGCTCATTGCTTCTTCACCATAAACTTCCACGATTTTACTGTGAATGTCAGATGTAGCCCATAAAAATCGAATCACGGCTACACTTCCAAACGAGACCAGTTTCCTAAGCTCTTGCCATTTCAATCGTTCTGTTCCGTCTGGGAACTTTCACTACCTACACGCAAACCAGTTGAACGACAAGTAGAGCCATTTGTCTCCACTCTGGGGAAACAAAATTTCTCCACAATATGTAATTCTCAAATGCTGCGACTTGTAACCTTTTTTCTGATCATCCCTAATAAATTTTATAACCTTGTTATCAGCTTTCTGCATTAACCCTCTGTAGCATAGTGTGAAAAATTAAAATTTTAATACGAACTTTGTCCCTCCACTGCTGTACTTAATATTGTGATAACAAAGGTATATGTAAGTTGGGGCTTTCAATTCAAAACATGATTCTGAATGTTCAGCTATTAAACAGCTTATTATTATGTGTGGGAGAGAAAACCTAGACATATTTGTTTCCATTTACTGCATAAGGAAAGATTCAAAATGTAAATAATACTATCTGATAAAAACATTTCAGCATTTTCTTATATTCTTACAGTTTTTCACTCTAAATCGCTTTTAAAAAAAAAAAATAAAGGAAACTATCATGTATAATGTATCAGAAAGTTGTCTTTCTGCACATGCTCCATAAACCTCAAATCGGTCAATTCTGTCGTAGGTTTATTACAATTAATTATTACTGGCATTTGATGATTTTAGCAATTCTTTTCATTGCATTTTTATGGCTCCTTGAAATGGAAAAGTGCCTTTTTAAAAATATTTTATGTGCAAAAAAAAGCAGAAATTTTTTTTTTTTCAAAATTACAAAACTTTATAAATTTTTTAAAGAAGAGTTACACTGTTCCATCTCAGCCTAACTTGGTAACGTCGAGAAAGATATGTACCAATCTACTTGAAAAATTATTGTAACTTGATCATAATTTTTTGGAATTTAAATGCAAGAAAATCCATAAAAATTTGTAAAAAACTGTAGAGATCGGGATTTTAATAATATATTTCAAGTTAATCACATGTTAAAAGCATTTATTTTTTTTAACAAGTTAATACATTCTATAGAGCAACATCATAAAATTCCAGTTTGGCTGAAATCCGATTTTCGACGCCAAATTTTTTCATTGTTGTAAGAATAACATTCTTACAACAATGACGGAAAAAAGCCGAATGAGCGTTACAAACCCGAACATGACGTTCCTCCAGCAAAAAGCGCCTAAAGAAGTTACTAATAACCGACTATTTTTTAAACAAAGTTAATTAATACAGTCAATAGATTAACGTCATGAAATTCCAGTTTGGCTGAAAATTGATTTTCGACGCCAAATTTTGTCACTGTTGCAAGTCTTTTTTGTTGAAGGACTTGAAATTGTTTCGGAAAATTCCAATCCATTGTTACGAGCGTTACAAACCCGAGCGTAACAATAATTGGCTTCTTAAAACGCATCATTCAAATTCACTTTCTAGCAAAACGCACCTAAAGACGTTATCACTTCAAAAAACAAAATATTCTTCACAATTGCTTTAGAGATGAGCTTTTATCCTTCGTAACATGTGCTGCCGTACTCTAGATTTTGAAACCTTTACTCAGTGTTGCTCCCTATTGCCTGAAGTGTAGCTTCTCAAAACTCCTGTTTTTAAAGTTTTCGTAATTTATAATAAAACAAGAAATATAAAAAAAATTGAAGTCAATTCCTACTTAGGTCAACCAAGAAAATTTTTATTTTAGTTACTTTTTATTAAATAATTACAATTAATATAAATATGTATATACATATGACAGAATCACAATGTTAAGTGGCAACATAGAAAGCGGTTTTCTCCATGCAATTTTCCATTTTCCTTTCTACATATGGTGTTGGATTATTAAATTTTTTGTTTGTTACTATTTATTTATTAATTAAATTTAATTATTCCAATAAAATAGTACAGTAAAAAGAAACCACATTCTCAGAAATTAGGCTTTCCCCAGGAGGGATTCGAACGCACGACCTTTGGAATAGAAGTTCAACGAGCTATTCATTGCGCGACAAGGGCACAACAGTACAACGAATGTTTTAATGGTAATTAAAAGGTAATTAAGAGGTAAGAGAATATTTTATTTAAATATTTTGGGAAGTGTGTTTTTTCCAATTTGTGTTTCTTCAATTGTTTTGAGAAGAATCTGTACCTGCATGAAGATTACTTGTTTGGACTGACTTCTAATGTGACTTTAAAATGCTCCAAATGCACTTTCATTGTCAACTTTTCAGCTACTGAAAAGCTTAAAAACCAAGTTCCATTAATTTGCAACTTATGTGTGGAATGTGAGTTAATGGAAGATGACATTTGTCTGCGAAAAAGCTATGTGCTAAGCTGAATATGCCCTGTATGGCAAAATGAGCATATAGACTTTGTGAAAGAAATATCTTAGCTGCTGCTACATCAACGGCTAAAGATGCCATGCATGCTGCTGCTTTGGAAGTAAAAAGGGTTACAAAATATTCCAACACGTCAGTTGGAGAATGTGGAATATCCGTTGACGGCAGAGACGTGGGCCTTCCTCCCTAAATATTTCCATAGCAACTTTATCCATCGCCACTGGGAAACTTCCAGATTAGGAAATGATGTCAAAGTTTTGCAGAATTCTAAAAGTCTAGTCGTACATGCGTGTTCCTGCAATCATTTGTATTTACTTCAATCGTGGAATCTGTTGTTGCGTACAAAATCTTGGTATATTTTAATACCACGAGATCTTAAAAATACGTTGATTTTTATGATGTATGTGTGATGGTGATTCCCAAGGATACCTTTCAGTTAAAGATCTGTATGATGTCAACAGTGTCATCAAATATGAGTGCATAAGATACTTCTAAGAAAAAGTGAGTAGTCAGCAAAGAAAACTTAAAAAAAGCCAGAAAAACCTCGATGGAAAAGAAAAAGTTACCAATGTTATGATTAATAAAATTCAGAACTATATCACGTCAAAGCTATGCTAAATGCTGCAAGTGCAGCATTTTTTCACTGTTGCTCTAGCAGAGAGATACCCATGTATGGATTGTGCCCAACAGGAGCTGAGAGCTGGTGTGAGTACCAGCGAAGAATAGCCACCGGAAAACAATATATAGTAAAAAGTCTAAGCATTTCCCTGAAACTTTTAAATATTGTTAAACCTGTGTACACGAAGTTGTATGATAAGCAGTTATTATAAAATTGCCTCCACAGTTTGACACAAATGCAAACGAATCATTTAACGCTTTTTTGTGGCAAATTGTTCCGAAAGAAACTTTTATTCAGCTAAAAACATTTTTTGAGGGGTACACATATTGCCGTCATTATTTTTAACAAAGCTTTTATTTGTTTGTTAGGTAGTTTGAAAGCTTTTGGCATAAATGTAAGTTATTATACATTGCGTGACGACAGATTTCTTGACATCATTCGCGCAGTGACTCGAAACAACATTCTTTGCATTTTAAAAATCAACCAGAAAAAAAATATAGGACCCAAAAAAAGAGAAAATTTAACAAAATACCAAGGAGTGGAGGTGTTAAATATAAATCATTAGAGTTTTAGTAATATACTTGTGATATTTTGTTTTGAAATTGCGCTTATTAAGTTCAAATGCATTTTTCTCAAAACTATTTTTTTGTAAGTTTCATATTTCAAACATGATATCTAAAAAACTATTAGGGATACTTGTATGAAATTTCATACAAATGTTATTAATGGTAATATCTAGAAAATGGCTTACAAGCTAAGAAATTGAACCTTTTTTAGTTATTTCTATCGAAAATTTGATTGAAATTCATAGTTTGCAAGTTCGACGGGCTATAACTTTTGATTCAAAAGAAATAATTTAACACTTTTAGGTCATTATCTAGAAATGTGTTTACAAAATGTGTTGCAGCAATTCTTTTTGGAAAATATAAAATATTTTTAAAATTAGTGTTTGAGAAAATTTCAAAATGTGGTTAAAATTTCTTTAAAAATTAAAATTTTTATAAATTGTTATGCACATATGTTATTTCTAATTGTATTTTTTATTTTTGTGTATAAAGGTGAATTTAAAAATGTAAAAATGTTAAGTATTTTTAGAAAACTAAAAAAAAAAAAAAAAAATTCTCCGAACTCAGTCGGATACCTTAACGATTGAAAATTGGAACACGATATATACATATATATTAATATAGGGAGAGAGTGAACTCATAGTAGGAACTGAAAAATATAGATTTTGTTATATCATTTTCAAAGAATGAAATAAATCCAAGTTTATGGCATGAGAGTGGGATATAATTTTTTTTTACATACCATAAATTAAACATTTGTATTTACTTGGTTGTTTTAATAATTTTGATGATTCCCTTATGTCTTAGGTAAGGTCCTACAGTTGAACTCTCTTGATATGGTGAAAAGAATTTGACGCCAATTTTTATGGGATTTCAGCTCTAAGGCATTTCTTGCACGCAAGTTCCGTGCTTAGGATTTAACGCAAGTTGGGCTCTTTTGAAATAATTTTCTTAGTAAAATTTTTTTTATGTACCATGTTTTTATAGCCATTTTCATGCATTGCCATTCACTTTTGATCTATAGTCCAAATTTTAAGTCTCTAGCTCATCGGGAAGTTTAAAATCAATTACAAAATTCCACTTGGACAGACATACAAGAAAGATAGTTAGTAAAAACATGGTAACCTGGAGAACCCCTTTGATCCCAGAGCCACGAAATTGTATACATAAACATAACTCTACCCGTGCTACCGACAAGTGGTCTTAGTTTGTGTAAATTCGTATAAATTCAGATTATGGAGCCCTTGGTCCAAAAAGGGGCTCACCTCTTCGGGGCCCGAGTTTGAGACTAGAAATCTTTTTTTCACATTTTCATGCATTGTCATCCTCTTCTGAGCTATGGTCCAAATTTCAAGTCTCTAGCTCATTGGGAAGTTAGTTTAAAATCAATTGCAAAATTCCACCTGGACAGACACACAAGAAAGCGAGTTAATAAAAAAACATGGTTTGGGGACCTCTCCTTGACCCTAGAGTCACGAAATCGTATACGTAGACGCAAACCAACCTGTGCTATCGACAGGAGATCTTTGTTCGTGTAAATTCGTGCATGTTCCGGAGTTACGGGGCCCATCTCTTCAGGAGCCCGGGGGTTCGAGACTAGAACTCCTTTTTTCACATTTTCATGCATTGTCATCCACTTATGAGCTATAGTCCAAATTTCAAGTCTCTAGTTCATCGGGAATTTATTTTAAAACCAATTACAAAATTCCACCCGGACAGACATATAAGCCTCTTCGGGGGCCCGGGTTCAAGGCTATAACTCCTTTTTTCACATTTTCATGCATTGTCATCCTCTTTTGAGCTATGGTCCAAATTTCAAGTCTCTAGCTCATTGGGTAGTGAGTGATTTTGGGGTTTTTTTGGCGCAAGAGCCGATTTCGGCTATACTGCGCCAAACATTTGTTTTAATATCTGTGGTCTAGACGGGAAGATAGAAAGAAAGAATGAATTGAATGACAAGAAAGAGGGTCGAAAATAGAGAAGGATCACTAGGGTACCCCGGGTTCGTGAAGCCCGTGTTTACCAAAGACAGTAAACCCCGTGGGAAAAGGAAAAGATCACTAGGGCACCTCGGGATTGTGACACCCGTACTCACCTAAAGAAGGTGAGCCCCCTGAGGGGATAGCTCATCGGGAAGTTAGTTTAAAATCAATTACAAAATGCCACCCGGACAGACACACAAGAAAGCGAGTTAATAAAAAAACATGGTAACCTGAAGACCTCTCTTGACCCCAGAGTCACGAAATCGTATACGTAGACGCAACCAACCTGTGCTATCGACAGGAGATCTTTGTTCGTGTAAATTCGTGCATGTTCCGGAGTTACGGCCCCCATCTCTTCGGGGGCCCTGGTTCGAGACAAGAATTCTTTTTTCTCCCATTTTCATGCATTGTCATCCACTTATGAGCTATGGTCTAAATTTCAAGTCTCTAGCTCATCGGGAAGTTATTTTAAAACCAATCACGAAATTCTACCCGGACAGACATAAACGCCTCTTCGGGGGCCCAGGTTTAAGGCTAGAACATCTTTTCTTCCCATTTTCATGCATTATCATCCACTTTTGAGATATGGTCTAAATTTCAAGTCTCTAGCTTATCGGAAAGTTGGTTCAAAATCAATTACAAAATTTCTTCCGGACAGACAAGAAAGCGAGTTAATAAAAACATGGCAAAATGAGGGTTTTGCTTTGGCACCAAACACAACACACACAAATCAGCGAATTCAACAAAGTCTTAAAGAGTTATGAATTAAAATAAATGCCTGCACAAATATAAGTTTTCTCGTTAATAGTTCAATGGTTCCAGCTTATCAATTATCATGGGTATAAATTCAAAATCCTTCATCACTCATGCGATTTGTGAACTAGTTTAGTGGAAAACCATGTGATAGAGAGGGATGATCAGTATCATACTCAAACCGTACTAATCATTCTATCTTTCAGGTTGATGAACTTTTTTTTTTTTCATATCTTCAGTATACTGAATTTGAGGGCTGGAAGGCTGACCCTTGCTGACCAATATAAACTAATGAAAAAAAAGCATCGATAAGATAAATCGACTAGACGATATCGCTATTCCCTATGAAAGAACTGAATAAAATATAAAGAAAACGGATTACTGCGCATTAGGTTTCTGGAAAGATGGGATAGCGTGTTTCCAAATGTTTGAAATGTTTCGCAATGCAGTAGAGAAATGTTAGATAAACCGAGATAAATTTTACTCAAGCGAACTGTTTTAACTACATTTTTAGTAAAACAGATTGAGTCTTGCGTTTTTTAAAAATTAAGGGGATACAATACTACTCAATTGACAAAAATCGGCCAAAAACTCAAATGTTTTTTTAGCCTAAATTTTTATTTCTACATATTATTTTCTTTTCTCTCAGAAAATTAGAAAGCTATAATTGTAAGTTAAAAATTTAAGATTCTAACTTTTATGTTCGTTTTTATTCACATCTCAATGGAAAATAAAAAGTTTAAACTAGTTCATCTCGAAAGAAAAAAGAACTATTTTATCTTTATTTAAGGTATCCGACTACCCTAAAATTGTGATTTTTGCCAAACATTGAGAATTTATTTTATAGGCCCTTTTATATTAGATTTATAAAAATACCAAGTTTATTATTTTCCGTTCACTAGAACAAGAACTACAATTGTTTTAGTAAAAGCAGATATCATTACTTTAAGTAAGATGTCGTACATTAAAACGCCTTATTCTCGAAATGTGTTTTTTTTTAAAAAATACTCCAACGGAGCAGCGATTGGTCAAAAAGTTTTGAAAATAATTAACTGACATTTTTTGTG